>JAUYWI010105705.1:0-11225 GCA_034780595.1 Parotoplana pacifica
CTAAACAACAGAGACGAAAGAGAAGAATTGAGGACTCTTTTATTCTAACTTTTGTTTTTAGACAATTTTTACATTTTATTACTTTATTCACTTTTTTACTATCTTTGTTTCGTCTCCACCCTTTCTGTGTTCACCCCACTTTCTCTCTTTCCTTGTCTTCTCCTTTTTTTTCGTTTCTCTTGTCTCTCTATTATAGTCACCTATTTATGTACTGTACCTCATCTCTTCCTCTGAACTACCCACACACACACTTTGGAACCTGTTGTTGTTTACCTATAACTTACCTTTCTATGTTACAATGTATATAATCTATGTATTTCACTTGGTGTTTTCACTCTTAACTTGTTTGACAAGGAGGCAGTGCCTCGAAAATTTTCAAAATAAAAACAAAATACCAGCAGCTACGGCTTATTTTATTTTATTTTCCTTTATTTTTTATAAGATTAATTTGGGAACCACTATCTATTAAGGCTTTTCCATAAATATTTTCTCTACACACAGTTTGTAATTCTATTGTTCTCTTCTCTACTTATTCTTAAAGGTTCTATTACTTTACTAAAATTTTCTTTGGCTTTAATTTCTGCATTATTTATATTTTTTCGAGAAAAATCCATTTCTACTGGATCTATTTTTTTACTGACAATCTTACGATCCTTATAATGAACGTCAGTTTATAGTTTGACGGTATAATCTTTCTTTGCATTTGACAAAATTTTGCCAAATGTTCCTTTTTCCCACATTTAACACAAATTATTGGTTGTCTATTTGGTATATTACTTGAAAATTGATTATTGTAGTATCTTCTCTCATTACCATTATTTTGCAATGTATAATTTCTAAAATTATTTTGTGGAATATATCTCCTATCATTCGAATACACTTTATTATGCTCTTCTTTATCAGACAACTCTCTACACTCATGATTTCTCTTTAAAAATATTCCAGTTGTTCTTCAATTGATTTTGTAGAAATTGCATTTATTTTATTAACTTTCATTTTATTATTCTCTGTTATTAATTCTTTAATTTCGCTCATTGTTTCTTGTTTAAAATTTTTCATTTGATCTACAATTGATTTGGTATAAGTTGCATTTATTTCGCTAACTTCTACACCATTATTCCCGGCTATTAACTCATTCTTATATTTTGCTTCCGTTAATACGTTAGCTCTTTCACAAATTTCTACTAATGTGCCTTGTATTGCTAATACTTTTTCTCTTATCTCTTTTTCATACAATTCTCTTATAAATTGATCTTTGATCAATTCTTCTCTTTGTGGTTTGCCTAAGGTAGGATATGTTTTCGGGCTGACTTCGTAAGTCTATAAAAGAATTCGTTAATATTTTCATGTGACAGTTGTCTAATTTCATTAAATCTAATAGATTCTCTTACGGTAGAATTTCTATCAACCATAAGTCTTAATAATTGCATTTTAATTGCTTCATATTCTATCTCTTCATACAAACTTTGTTGTAAAATAAATCTACATATCTCAGGTAAAACTGCGATTAAAAATCTAAATTTTTGATTATTCGGCACTTCATACATTTCTAAATAGTTATCAACCATCTCCATATATGCTTCAAAGTCAGCCCCTTCGACATATCTTTGTGGAATTGGTAACCTTATCACATGGTTATGGTTTGGTTCCATTTTATTTACTTATTTTAACCCTAGTGTATAATATAAATGAAATTATTTTGCTGCGTCAAATGAATGAATCACTGCTGCAAATAAAAATATGCTGGCAGTATCATATAAAAACAAACTTAAAATACCTAAATTATCTTAATTTTTTTAGACTCAGGTAATTGCGTTTCAATAAATTCTCAGGGTCACCATTTATTACATAATTTGTATGTAATTTAATTTCTCTAAAAAACACTTAGTCTTTTATAAAATAAAAACAAACAAAATTATTTTCGGTATTATAATTTTCAACTATATTATCATAATTTGATTAATACAAAAATAAATATTAGAATTAAATATTACGAACTAATTAATAAAAGAATTCACTTAACTGATTTTCTAAAACTTTCATCGGCAGATTCATGACACGGTACTATGGCAAAATAACTATGTATATATTTTCGTTGCTACTTTTTTATGTATGTATAGTATAATTCAAATATTTGAATTTGAATCCTTAACTACCTGACAATCTAGCAATTTCAAATTTCAAAAGCTGTAGCAACACTTTCCCTTTGACAATCGCAATTATATTTCAAAACTTATAAAATATTAAATTTTGTCTTTGATTAAACCACTGATTTATTCTACAATTTGACTCTATGATTTCCAATTAAATATTACTCTATTAAAATTATAACATATTGTATCCCTATCTTCCGTCTAGGTAACAGATGGTATCAAAAGCAGCTGATAAGACAAGAAGTACCATCTAGATTCACAAGAATATCATTCGTAACATGTAGAAGAGCGGATTCAACACTATGGCCATTGATGGTCACAGTACAGATTATGGTTTTTCATGTGCGCATGTAATTGAGATGCAGCGACACGCTTTATAGTTTTTTCCAAAGAAAATGTTGCTTCTTTTTAATTAAAAATTGATAAATTCGGTCTATTTTACTTTGTAAAAGATGTTGAAATAAAATATGAACCTAAACAACGTTACGAAATTATTTACAAATATTGTAGAAAAAAACATCTACCCCGTCAATGTCCAGCATTTGTGAAAAAATGTTCAATTTGCAATATACAAAATCATTTTGCATCAGTATGCAAATCAAAGTCGAAAATTAAGACCAATCATGCTTTTGAAAATGAATATATCGATACCAATGACAAACTTTTGGTCTTTCAAGATGACATCGCTGTTTATGCATCGGACAAACAATCATTTGAGAAACGACTAAGTGCTGTCAAAAAACGACTGAAAGAAAGAACGTTACAATAAACGAATCTAAATCAATACAATATAACAAAAAAATCAATATCTTGGGGTTTACCATATCGGCTGAAGGAGATATGTCGCATTATCCATAAATTAATATTATCTTTGACTATAATCTATATAAAAATATGTTTTGATTTCTATTATGTTCAAGGTTGTATTTGAATTTTAACTGTTTTTCTTTAATAGGTTATCCTTACTTAACTTAACATGAACGTTTTGGGTGCGACGATATTGCCACCCATATCACCCCGTGTAAAAGTATGTGAACTGTTTCTTTGTTGTATGTATCGAGAATTGTATATGTATAGACTTGCTCTGTACTACTGGTATGGTTAGAACTGTGTACAATCTTAGTTTTTGCTCTAATCTTTAAATGATTGAAGTCCTGGGCTCCCCAGTGGATCTCACTTGACTGCCGTCTTCTTGGCATTGGAGACCTCTGAGGAGCAGCAAATGTTTCTGTCGATGACTATCTTCAGGTTCAAAATGCAGCGTTGCATTGCCCCCGAGAAATCAAAGAAGAATCCCTATCCGAGGTTCAAAAGTTAATAGACACTTGTCAACTTGTCATAAATTCAGCTGGTTCATATTGTACGCAATAATGTATACAATTTGTTAATAAATATACTATGTTTGTTAAAATACACAGTCTCAGTAATTTGCGAGTGAGCAAATTGGAATACAAATGGATGTATTGACAAAGCAGGGGTTGTTCCTGCAAATATCAATGTTATAATTACCTGCTGAAGTTGGTCATCGGTAAACTCTCCAACGGTTGCCCAAATTGTATTCCACGAGTCTGTTCCTCAACGAAAGCCTCCATACATAAAGTTCCCCGGTTTCTGGATGAAATATCTGTTTTTGATTTATTGTTAGACTGTTTGTTGGTAATTTGTTAAAGATTTGATCTCGAAGTTCCATTATTCTACGATAAAAACGTTTGAAACTTGCTAATTGTTCAATGAGGAAGTTGTGAACCGACAGATAATGAAGTGGACTATTCGAAAGAATTTCTCAGAGTTCCAGTAATGCATCGTATGTGCTTGGATCGGAGACAGCAATTCGTTCACCAAATACCCGGTCTGTTAATATAAAAAAGTCACGCATCCTCCCCAACCCTATTTAGCACGTGTTCCTATTAGGATTGTATCTAATGGAGACGTGTTCCGAACAAGTCACTCTCTAAAATATATGTGTTCCTGTTAGAATATTTAAGATTAAAAATCCACGCACTGTCTGAACCAACTGCAAGTCAAATCAAAATGCTATCTTTCAATTCAAGTATTTTCTGACATATAAAACCATTCCGAACGAATTTTAAAATATTCTCCGGTGCCAATTTGTTTTAAATGAAAAAATCGATATTTAGCATTTTCGATCGATATCTAAAGTTTTATATTTATAATAAAAAATGCTAGTGTATAATTCAAGTAGATTTTATCTAAGAAGACTATAGTAAGTGAAAAAAAAAGAAATGTTTGGTTCAGTTTTTGTAAAATTTGCAAATATCGTTTTTTTAATTAAAAAATCGATATTAAGCATCGATTTATTTATTAAAAAATGCTAGCTAAAAATTTAGGTGTTTTTAAAATAGGTTAGGTATTCTAATAAGAATACGAAAACAAATTTGAAAATCGTTGGTGTAGTTTTTTCAATAATCAATATTGTGTTACAAAAAATCTTTTTTTTAAAAAAAATCGATATATTTTATTATTTAGATCTACTTAGTTGAAAAATATGCTAGTACATGAAAATTACGAATTCTATATCTGAATAATGTTTGGATATTAGATATCAAGAAAAAAACAAAATCTGCGGTATAGTTTTTAAGAAATAATTACTAACAACAAAGTATTATAATGTCAAAAATACAGTCTACTATCTGTCAGAAAATACTTGAATTGAAAGATAGCATTTTTATTTTCATCCAGTTGGTTCAGACAGGGCGTGGAGGGAGGTGTGATCAGCGGATGCTTGGCGCTGTCAAACCATGCAGTCGTGTTAGCTCTTTAGAAGTTGGTCTAGGAAAAGAAAACTCTGATTACAAACCGGAGAAGGAAACTCCTACAAAACCGCTTCTCTTATGATTATGAAATTTTTCTACATCAACGACATTAAAGTCACCAGGATCCCTGGCGATCGCTCGGTAGGTTACTTCCAAACCTAGCGATAACTTCTCAGATGAGGACAGTACCTATGTAGTCGCCACCGGGTAGTACTGGGGGGAAATGTTCCAAGAATTTTCGCAAAAAGACTACAAACCTTTTGGTAACCCCCATGGAAAGCCTCATTCTATTCTCGATCGAAGATGTAGAAACCAATCCTGTTTCAAGATTCTACAGAGTTATTCTTATCCAAACTAAGAAAGAAGATAGAACTAGAACACAGTTCTGGTATGAAGTGGTCAAGAGATTAACTATGAAAATAAAATAGTAAAACTTATCCAACTATAATAAACCCATTCACAAAAGAAAAGACAATTCAACGAGAGTCACAAGTGCAGCGATATAGAGTCAAGTATAGAGAAATTCAACTTGTGAACATGACTGTATCATCGACTATTGCGTAGCAGAAGTCAAATCGGGAAGATATGGGAAGCGAGCACCTTTCTATTTACACGTATATACAAATTGAATAGTTAGAAAACAAATTGGTATAATTCACTAAATAAATCATTTTCTAACCTGACATTCATGAATAGCTCGGATACAGTAATTGAGTATTTGGACTTCTCTAGTTTGGGTTTCTTC
Organism: Parotoplana pacifica; assembly: GCA_034780595.1. Classification (NCBI taxonomy): domain Eukaryota; kingdom Metazoa; phylum Platyhelminthes; order Proseriata; family Otoplanidae; genus Parotoplana; species Parotoplana pacifica. Next base: position 5,673 of record JAUYWI010105705.1, read on the forward strand.
CTCACTATCAGGTACCTGAAAGAGATCCCGAATAAATTAATGATTAGTAAAAAGTAATTAGACTAAGATGATAACTTAATGCTTTGTAGTCATTAGGAGTACATGAAGAAAGAGACTTCTAATAAATATGTCAATACACAGGAAACGTACAGGATAGCTGACATCCTGAAGAAATAGTTCACAGTCGTTTAGAATCCTGTCTATTAGCTGACCAATATGCGTGGGATTGGTATAGGACGGACATAGAATAGTGCTCTCCTGTGGCTGGACACCAAGGGTGAACATGCTCAACATATCAGAAGAGGTTTCCACGCGACAGCACATGATCTTCTCCAAACGATCTAGCTGATCCTCAACCTAGCAAGAAGAAAAATGATTAAAATTTTAAACATACCTAAATTGAATCTAGTTTATAAGGGTTAATTTCACTATATTTTCAAAATTAAACAGCTAATACTATATTTGACTATCTCAGTTTTAAACAAAATAATTGAATAAAAAGAATTATTTGATTAAAACATATCGGCACTGATTTTTATGTCAGTAGCATACCACTTGAGAATCCTGTATGTCATTGTAAAGTAAGGAGGAACTAAGTCCTAAAATTCGTGGTTTCCAGTTGTCTTGATTTATAGACTGATAACATTCCATGATATACGAAAGTGGACTATGGGTTTCCAGAGCAGTTTCACAATCCATTACTACCATAACTCGAACATCACTCAATGAGAACAAGCAGTCAGTAACAAAAGACAACCAAAGTAGGTTTTTACAAGCCACTGGTGAAATGACCATAATACTTTTATCAGTAATCTGTCTACCCCATTCTTTGCTAGTCCAACAACCAGTGCCATCAGTAGTGTAGCAGCCAACTGATTTACCAGTATGACGATGAAGAAAGTCTCCAATTGGTGAAATATTTATGTCTAAAAAATGAATACATTATCAGTGAGATAAATAGTACGTAAAATAATCATTTATAAAGTAAGCAGTAATGTGACAATAATTTTCAAAATAAAACTCATTTAATTGAGATTAGTGTAAAATCCACAATTTAATTCATTCAACTGGAGTAATTTACAGTACCTGCATTTTTAAAAAATTAACAAGAATATTACCTTCTGTAATATAAAGAGTCTTGCTTGTACTTCTGGATCTCTGTTGTTGAAAGTATTTGATTAAAGACAAGGCAATGAAAGACTTTGTAGTTTCTTTTGTTGTGCAAATTATAATATTTTTCTCCAGAGCTGCATCCAATAAATCTAACTAGAAAACAAACAATAAAATATATTGAAATTTTCAGCAATAGATATTTTTTCACATAGAAGTAAAACTATAATGATTGTAAATAAGTTCACAAACCATTCTCATTCACCCACCAGGGTTAACAAATTAATTTCTGCATATTTTAAAATCACATGAAACTTACTTGGGGGTCTCTTGGTGCAAAATGATTGGGAGGTACATTTTCAAGAATTTTATGTGCAATTCTGTTAGCTGGATTTCGCTGGCACAACATCTAAAACATGTACAATTCAAATTATGAACAACATTTTTTAAAATTGATTCAGACTGACCAAATAAATAGTACTTTTGATGTTGTAATATTTTTTCTAATCTATGAATATATTTATGCATGATTTATTGTAAGATATGTGCATTATATTTATATATTTTTCCTCTAGCCATACACAGACAGTTGTTTTTACTAAAAGTATGAGAACACTTTATAATATTTTGTATGCAAATGTACTAATTATGCAACTAAGTAATTCTTCCTTCCACTATTACTTTGAATTTTACTTTTTAATGAATCACATGGGCATATAGTTACAAAAAATAATATACTAGTAAAAATCACATATTATTAAATAAAATTACTGAGAATATATTTGGTGCCCTTCTAGGCTAGCCAGAGCCATTAAAATTCGCTCCACCACCCTAGCATTTTTAAACATTTTTAAGAAACTTCTGATTACTATAGCTTCAAAACAAAATATTTGTTTGCTTTAAAACTAACACCAAATATTCTCCCGATTGTCTGGAGTAATAAGAATATTAAATCTGCTTTCTATCTCAATTATTTTTTAAGTTACAACAATCTAAAATTAAAAGGTATATTTCTGTATTTGGGAAAAGTTTTGAAGATTGGTTTTTGGTATACATTTATAAATAAACTGCTGATGACTTTAGCTTCATAACAAATTATTTGTAGGCATTAAAAATAACACCAAACATTTTCCCAAATTGTCTGTACTATTTTGAATTAAAAATATTATTTAGTGTTACTATTATTTCATGCTGTTAGTTTATTTTAATAAATAATTATTATGATTATTTATAGCTATGTCATAGTGAAAAATTCTTGTACTTAATAGTATATTGGAATACAAAGGTATCAGTAAATCAGTTTTGCACTTGAAACCTGTTTAAAAATGACTAAAATAAATATTGTAATTAGTTGTAACATAAATTACAATACATTTAATAGTTAAAATGTTCTTTTTGTATTTCTTTAACAGATTACATTATTTTTTACATTTTACTATTCAAAATACTAAATAAATAATGACATCAGGCATAATAAAGAAGGTTGTTGTAAACAAATAAAATTATATTTCACTTTATTATGTCAAAATCATAAAAACTTCCTGCTATAATTCTAGCACCATAATATCAGAATGAGTATGCAAAATACACTTGGAGACATCAAAAAGTTTAACAGGAAATTGTCTACAGAAAAAACTGATTACATTGAAAAATATTATAAAATAAGAATAACTGTCTGACTATATTTTATTTTATGGTGAGAAGCACCAAAATATATAGTACTACAATAGAAACAAGATGGTGTTTTTATTTCTACTAAAAATCCTCTAGTCGATTAAAAAAATCACAAAAAGTAATTAAGTGTCCTTAAAAGAAAGGAAATATAAATGACAGAGATAAGGAATTGGTAATTTAAATTGGATTACTGAATACTTAACTAATATATAAAACAGAAGGCTACTTATGAAAATGAGCTGAGGCAAATTTTGAAGATGATAATATGAAGACAATACCATTGGCATGCCTCATTTGATCAGTCTGCAACCTAAAGAATATCTAATCCACAATGTGTCTGGCTCATAGAAATGTAAATGTTCTATTGATATCTCTAAGCACCAGATAAAGAAATAGTAGTAAATTCTTTTTTTCAAATAAAATGATTCTAAATTTCCAAAATCCATCAACAATATCCTTAAAATGCATTCAACTGATATAATTTTAATGAAGAAAATATTGATTCTCAGAGGTAACTATTTTTATTAGAAATAAAAATCAATCAAATAAAAAGCCTAATCTTGACAAACATACACTTTACATGAAAATGAGCTTCCACAAAATAAGATTAAGGTTAATATTCTAATTTTGGTCAAGTATATCTTAGCCATGATTTAAATTATCCTAGTTTGAACAATTTGGCATCATGATTAAAATTTACATTTTTTGGGTGTCTTCCAAAAAAAAACTACCTAAAGGAAAAGTGTATATTTAATGAAATAAATAAAAGGATCATCCCTGATTTACTACTTACTCATACCTACCAAAAAATGTAATTTTGGAAAAATCAATAGTTCAGTTTGTCCATAAGCAGTATCCAATTAAATTTCAAAATAGAAGTGTTAAAATTTACAACAATCTAAAATTAATTCCATATTTGTCATTGGCATTTCTGGATTCACCCCATATATTTTAAAATGGCTCTTACCACTGATGGGCAAGGCTATTATTCATTATTTGTAAATTATATATCATAGATACTAAAAAATGTGCTACCAAAGTTTAAAAGTGAGTGGCCTGAAATATATGACAAAAATTTTGAAGATCAGTTTTTGGTATACATTTTTAAATAAACTTCTGATGACTGTAGCTTCTAAATGAAATATTTTATACTATACAAATAATACCAATATTCTCCTGACTGTCTGGATTAATTAAAATATTAAATCAGTTTTCTATTTCAATTAGATTTTGAGTTACAGTCATTTAAAGTTAATTAGTGGATATGTTTCTGGATTTGCCCATTTCTAGACTTATGAACTTGTGAAGTACTTTCATTCAGTAGACTATATATAGGGGTGACAGTACCTTATAATAGTTTTAGATCATATGGCATCAAAGTAAAAATTATGTTTCCAAAAAGTACTAAAAATATGAAGAATTTTTTTGGCAAAATAACCTATATTTCCCAAAAGTTTTCCATGGTGTAAGTAAAGCAATACTTTCATTTTCACATACATTGGCTTAAACTATCTAAATAGGTATGATAGTTTTTAGAATATGATTTTCCAAAGACTAGTTTGTGCCCCATAAATCCACCTTAATTCATACATAGTAATAACTTACATTGCTACTGATAAAATTCATAATGACCAAAACATATTTTTGGACTTATATTCTGTACTTACTTATATTCTGGACTTACGTTCTGTACTTTATTATGTTTTGACCATGAACAATTGCTAGAAATGTTGCCAACTTTAGCTTTTGATTATGTTGCTGGCAATTGCATCAAATTTGATTATATCTGTTAGCAACCAAATGGGGACTCAACCAGTTACAAACTGGTTCATGGTGGAGCCAACCAAATGGTAACCTGACCAATCCAAACTGAGACTAGTTGCAAACTGTTCCAAGCAATTTAAAACATATAATTAAACTGCACATGCAAAATTGTTTGTTGACAGAAATTTTATAGATTATTGAATTTTGTAAAGAAATTTCCACTTTTTGTTTAATCAGTATCATATGAGTTGGTTGGACAAATTTGAATATTTTCTGGTCCCCATTAGATCACCCATAGTATAACTGACCAGTTCTGAACTGGTTAGGATCCATATACATCCAAGGACATTTCATGAAAGCAGAAATATATAATATCTGTATAAATTTTGGCTAAATCTTATAGGTATTCCATTATATGTGTGATAATGTTTACTGTAAAAATGCAATATCTTAATTTACCTGCATGTATAAATTAATAAATAGACTAATTTGTTTTCAAATTAAAGGATATTAACCCTTTAACTGAATGAGGCGCAATTTTGCGACAAGAGATTTCTAATGCATTAGCAAGATAATGTTCAAGATTTTATCACAGCCAGAATATGATATCGATGACTTTTGCAGTCGATGACTAAATGAATGTTTTTGTAGATATGTATATTCATCATCATCATCATTATCAGTGCCGTCTCCTGTAGAGGTTGGCTGCCAGGATCCGCCACTTTTCTCTGCTTTGCGCCAGTCTCACTGTTTGAAGATAACTTGACCTGTCATTATTTTGATATCGTCTATCCATCGTCTAGGTGGTCGCCCTCTCTTTCGGTTTCCTTCTACACTTCCTTCTAATAATTGTCGTTGATGGCCTTCAGCTCTGATCAGTTATGCGAAGTAATGGACTTTCCTTTGTTTTATCAATTTCACTAGCTGCCTTTTTTCTCCCGCCAATTGTAGAACCTCTTCGTTGGTCTTTCTTTGTTCATCTGAGATCTTGAACATCTTTCTAAA
>JAUYWI010105716.1:0-11225 GCA_034780595.1 Parotoplana pacifica
TACCAATATCAACATTTGCAGAAAATAAAGGATAAGTAATATTATTAGAGATGGTTTTGGAATTGTAATTAGTTAAACTAAAATTGACACTAATGGCATTACCAGAACTGATTAAGTGGCATTAGTATAATGAAGGCATAACGGAATCCCATTCTTAAAATGCGCTTCAACAGCTGTGACAGAAGGAAAGGGGAACGAACCACTGTCACTATCCCTCCCTTGAATGACTTTATGGACAACGCGATAAATACACGGCCCCTAGTCTCCGGTGGTGACTCAATGCGTCAAAAGGCGAGGGGTCTATGAATCACAGGCTTACGTTAGGCTACCAGATAACATGGAAACAAACTACCTTTTGGCACTTGGAACACGCGAAAGATGCAAAGTGACGAAAACATTCAAGATGAAATGAAGAAACATAAAATTGACCTATTAGTACTCAGCGAAATCAGATGGAAAGGCAACGGCGAATTCAACAGCAACGGATTCAGAATTATCAACTCAAGCGGTAAGAATAAACAGAGAGGAGTAGCAATCATCAATAGACACCATGCTGGAAGAGTCATTAAATACAGTCCAGAAAAGCGACAAACCTCTCATTTCTCATAAGTACAATTGAAGCAAATCCAACATCATAACACAAAGATGATGAAATTGAATAAATGTACAATCAGATAGAAGATTTTATGTGTGATACCAAATGAATTGATACTTCTAAAGGGAGATTGGAATGCAATCGTTTGATAAGATAATCTGAACTACATATGGAATGCAGTGAAACAAACGACATTAGAAATAGAAAATACAACCATTGGATAGCAGAAGAAAATACACCCGAAAAAAACCATGGATTAGGGATCGGATGATTACAAAAATGGCGGAACGTAGAAAATGGAAGAATATCAATAATGAGAATAAACGAGAAAACTACAGAAGACTAAATAATGAACGAAGAAGAGAAACACATGAAGCCCGCAATAATTGGTGGCATAAAAATATGCCAAAACATTCATGACATGACAATTAAAGGAAGAACGGACTTAATTTATTATAAAACGCCATTAGATAAAGGATATACACAAATGAAATTGAAATTATAAATCGATGGATAGAATACATTGAGGATCTCTACAACAAGACAAAGAAGAACTCTTTTAGAAAATGACGAACAATTAGACGTTGACTCCAAAGGCCCATTAATCCTCGGCAGTGAAATCGAAGAAGCCATCCTATATATGAAAAAGGATAAAAGCGAAGGACGGATAACATACCATCTGAATTTCTGAAGGTACTTGGACCAACTGCATTACAACGGCTACCTACACTGGAGGATATGACAAGGAAAGAAAATGATGTGTGGTTGAGTCTGAGATTGTAAAAGTTTACAGTCATTCTTTCACTTTATAGCAGAGTGAGTGGTAAGACAGTAAGTGTTAAAATGGACATTAATTTTTGGTGTTTATCCTTTATTTTTTCTATTAATAGGACATCTTGCAAACATTCTTGCAAACGTTCTTAAATAGAGTTCTTTGTTTTTATTTCTATTACCTACATTTTTTATGTCTACTTTTCCTAATGTTATTTTTAAAACAAATTGTACCTTTAAATTGGCTTAAATTAGATTTGATAAGTACCCGAATATTATGTAGGTATATTGAATTTATTGAATAAATGAAATTAGTTATAAAAAATCTGAAAAATAATGTTTAATTTCTGTCACGACAAAAGTGGCATTTGGGTAATCTAGAGAACATCAATTGTCAATCAATCATTTGTCAAACCGGTATATACAAATGAAACCTAACCTATAGCACATACTCCCAGGTATCTTTCTTTCAGAGAGGGTCCTAAATCTGGCTCTATATATTTTGTTATTTTTAAATATTGTACCGACTATTTTATATTTTCAATTCTGACTAATCTGTTTAGTAGTTTAATCCTTTTGTATTTCGAATGAGCGAAATAGTACCTACTGTTAATCGTTAGCCCTGACCTATTACCATATCATGCTTCAGTTTGAGTGTAGAATAAATTGCACAAATTTCTAATTGTTTTGATAGTTCATTAAAAAATAATTCTTAATATAATGTTAAAGTCAAATTTATGTACAAATTCCGTTTGGTTTAGCAGTAACTTTATTGAGGTCTCTGAAAATCTAAAAAATGGGTTCTAATCATAATTTTGAGTACATAGTTGCAGCACAAAAGTCTCAAAATATTTTCAATAGGTACTAATTAAGCCAAACACAAATTAAGAAATAAGACGCCAAATATCCTAAAATGACCCCAAAAAATCGTTCTTATTAGAACATACGCATCCCAGTGCCATTCTTTGCTAAAATATTGTTAATGTATCCCTGATTCATAAGCCACAACTTAAGATGTCATATCTTATGCTTGGGGTCAGTGAAAATCCGAAAAATAATTTCTAATGATAGGTAATATTTAGTGAGCCATTCACTTAGGAACCGCACTCTACAAGTGTTTCTAAATGGTATGTATGTTTTTCATACAATTCGATGCTTAATCATGAAAAAATAAATATCGATGTGGAAAGCTCCATACATTATATATTTTTTGGAGATACTTGCTTCCGAATTTGAGCAGCTGGATTACCAACAGCTAAATAGTACTGTCTATGGGATTCGGCTTAGGAATTCGCTTAGGGCACAGCACCACAATGGCTAGCAAAATTATAAGGTCAAAACCACTAGTAGTGACTCTACTTGTACCAATGCCTACTTATTCCAGAGACGCTCACCCACTGGTTGTGCGACTGACTTTTGGATGCCTTAACAGCGGCTTGGATGTGCTCATCTATTCACCAGATTGGTCGTCCTGTTTACCCGGGCCAGTAGCGAGATGGGTGATGGAAGATTGGGAACTTGAGAAGATAATAGGTTACTGACGTTTTTGGGGTTCAATTCGAGGGTTACATTTCGGAGAGGCAACTATCAGATTTATAGCCAAATTCCTGCTCAAAGGTGGGACCCCAAAGGCTATGCCATACTTTTGTTTGCATTCTCCAGCACATTTCAGTGTCATCTTGAGTGTTTCTTTAAAAACTTCCAGTCCTGTATGATTGCATTGTTCAATACAGTTATTTTGGGAGACAGTCGTTATAAAACTGAAATTGAAATTCAATTCTCATTGGAATATATGCTGGGACCATTTGACAAAAAAGCAGAAAATTTTCAGGAACACATTAGCAAGAATTAACCCTGAATGGCGCTGGACGTATTTATCACAAAACAACGTCTTAAATCCACTAATAACTGACTCGTTATTTATCGGCTAAAGTAATAACTTTCAAGCGTTTACGCTGGGACTCAAAAAATCTAAGCCGTTAGCTTTATGAGCCCGCACGCCAGAGTATTATAGGACTTTTTCAAATGGGCTAAATTTTTTACATCCATTGCTCCTATAATTTAAATTCTAGAGTAACCAAATATAAGCTTCATTCTTATTTTAGCGCCGATAATAGTCACTTAACTTTAACCGATTTAAATGAAATTTTGTAAAATATATTAAGTGTCCGAGGGACTATAGCAATATATTACAGTTTTCTTGATATACTTTTGCAACCGTCTAGAAACGAGTACTATGTTTTAGTAGTATAAAACGAAGCTTCACTGATTAAGTGAAATTCCGCATAATGAAAGAGAATAAAATTAGTTGATGTTTGAAACAAAAATGTCGATGTCGATGTATGGTTCATGAGATGCATCATTTTAAAGTTATAAAATAAACATAATATAGTTGCAGTTTTTGTTAATTTATGGTGCAAGATTTGTTATAGTGAAAATGTAAATGGCTTTCTAATGAGTTGAAAATAGATTCTCCACTAAAAGTTATCTATTTATGAATATATGAATAACACATAAATAAATGAAATAGAATTTGACAAAAAGCCCCTAAAGATAGATAGCTCTCCCAAAACAAATTCCAAATTTTTTGAAATATGTGAAAATGTGGTTAGCTATGGTATCTAATTAGATTTTATTTAGTAACTAGGTATTTCAGTACATGAATCAAATTAGTTTAAGGTTTTAGAGCTAACAAAGTATATTCATCATTCCTAACATATCTAACGATCATTGTTTTCTTAAATGATGTATATTTTCGACTTTGTTAGATCTAAAATCTGAATATAATTTAATTCATATACAGAATTGACTAGTTATTCAATAAAATCTACTTAGAGCCATACCAACCTGAATGCCATAGCTAACCACATTTAATTTCATTTATTTTAAGAAATTTTGGAATTTGTTTTGGGAGAGCTATCTATCTTTAGGAAATTTTTATCCAATCTTATTAAGCTTAGAACTTATTTTTTAGGTTTTTCAATGACCCCAAACAAAATTTCACGTCTTGAATTATGATGCTAGGACACTCTAATTCTCAGTAGAACCGATTTTGGGGTCAATTTTGGGTATTTTATCACTAAAAGCGTCTTATTTTCAATATTTATCAAGCAACACATCTTAAGTTTTTTGGCTTAATTAGTGCTGTGACGCAAAATTTCCTACATATGATTAAAACCTTTTTTTTTAAGTTTTTCAATGGTTTTAAGTGACCCCAAAAGCTTAAGATATGACGTCTTAAGTTTTAGCAAAAATGGTGCTGAAACCCACTTACTATGATTAAATCTGTTTTGGGGTACTTTGGGACCCCACAGAAACCGTTAATCGTTGATTGGCAACTTTGGACTCCCCTTTCTGTAATATCTTTCACTTAATAATGTAGCCTAGTGAACCTTTGTGACGTAAAAATATGACTAAAACTCTCTCTGCTCCCAGGCCTTAGGTCAAATTTTCTGAACAGTTGCTTTGAAATTTGGAGCATTGATTTGAACTTTTATGAGAAACATATTTTTTAAATTTCCAAAGTCATAGGTCACATGACCTTTGGTTTGGACCGGCTCAAAAGGCCAAACACCTTTAATGTGAACCGAAACAATAATAAGTGCTTTTGATGTTCAATGATTTATATATTGCATATTTACCTCCTTTCATTTAAATAACTACACTGCGTTTGGTCTCCTTGAATTTGACCATATTATTGATTTTTCACATTTAGGTCTATAATTCAATGTTTGTTATCGATATGAATGTCATATTTTAGAATTATATCACTGACGTTAATATCTTTCAATAGTGTATGTGCTTTAACTATTTAAAATATCTCAACAAAATATATAAATATAAAATTCTTTTTGTTTGAAAGATATAATTCTAAATTATAGAATTGATTTCTATTATATGTGTAGTTAGGCATACGCCTAAATGTGAAAAATCAATAATTTCGTCGCTTCGATATAGGTCAAAATCAAGGAGATCTAACATAGTGTTGAACGGAGGTAAATAATATTTGAATCATTCAATATCAAAATTCATGTTATTCTTCAATTCTAAATAATTCATTCAAAATTGATGATTTGGCCCAAAGGTCACTTGAAATTTTAAAAAATATATTTCTCTTATAAGTTCCAATCAATGTTCCAAATTTTAAAACAATAAAAATTGATTCAGTAGTTTCAGAGACATGAAATTGCTGGTCTTTAAAAACCAGTCTAAAGTTAGTGGCACACAAAACCTTGAGGTGACAGTCTGTTGTCTTGCTATAGTATGTCCTTGTACCTACCTCAAAACGACTGTTATTGTTTTGTGCTGATGACCAAATGGGTTGAAATGAGTAGCTATGTTATCACTCAATGATTTAACTAAACTTCGTGTCTTTAAAATGTTTTGTTTTATTATGCCTGGAATAAATTTGTCTAAATGTTTTTATTTGCATGCAACGAAAAACATGTTTTAATGATAAGAAAATGATAGTTAGCAAACTGTTTATCAACATGCATGACATTTTTGTAGAATTTTCTGATAAAATAATTGTCCTACAATATTTTTGCATATTGGAATAATATTGGTTTAAATTATAAAAGATTTGAAACAGTATTAAAGAGTTTAGTATTTGCAACAGCATTAAAAAGTTTCATATTTTAAAACTAATATACATATCCATGTATATTTAGGGTAGAGGTTTTTTTAAATTTTACATTCACTATACAAACATTATAGTAGCGTCTTATTTAACAAATAGAACTATAATGTAGGTACGAATTAAAGTGAAATATAAAATAATTCACATATTCTTCATCCATGCATACCTTGATCTGATGTGGTCTATTTCAGCAAAAATAAAACAGCAAATTTCTATTTAGACATTATTTCGTGTATTTCTAACATCCAGAGAAACATGTAATTCTGTGTACCTACCGAAATCGATGCTTAAAAAGCTTTTAGATCCAAAAAAAACTAACATGAGGATTACGTTGGAATTATTTTACTATAATGAACTTGCAAATTTTGGTCTTTAATTTGTTGAAACGGAGTGTATTTGAATAATCAAAAAATAGATATGCAGAAAGAGCTTAAAAATAAGATGTTGGTTTTTTAATGAATAAATAAATAATAGTTGCTTATTTAAATATGTTTCATCCACTATAAAAATAAATTGGTATGAATTTAATTAATATGTACTCTAGTATCTTAAATACTACAGTACATATTAATTAAATTCATACCTATATATTTTTTAGGATTATGTCTAGATTCCTAGACATTGATATTTAGATATTGTTTTCAAATTTCTTAAATTCAGCATTTGTAATATAACCAATAGACAAAGATATGTAAAATTAAACTTTCAATTAAACTTTGCAATCAAAATCAGTAATATAACTAACCAATTGAATCGTAACATTTTTTTACGAAGCCGTAAGTCGATGGTAACGGGGGTTGTACAAGTCCCCTAAAAAAATAAAACATTAAAGAGTCTATTACGTATCCTGTTACATAAAATATATTGTTTTTTTTCTGAAAATTACCTATAATATTTTGTGGATTGTTACGGAAATATCACTCCAATCGATCTTTCGATTTTCGAGATCTGAAACTATTACCAAATTTTTCCATAGATCAAGTCATTGAAATATCATATTTTTCTACAATATATTGTTTGTTTTTTACGTTGAAGATGTTGCTATGTTACTATAGAATTCATAGCCACATTCACTCCAAAATTTTTATGGCATAGGTGACTGTTACATCTTAGAGATACATATAATACCACCATGACTTAAACAGGAAAAGTGGCAGAGACTGACGGTTAAAATTATGGGGGATTATGTCAGTTTGTGCTATTTCTTTTTCTAATAAATAAAATAAATAGCACTAATAAGAGTACAATTAAATTTATTTTAAAAATGAATTTTCCCACTGCTGACAAACGTAAATAATTATTTCATCTTTCTATGCAATTATATCAAAATACTCCTTGGAACAAATCTCCTTTTTATTATGTCTTGAACAGATACATATGTTTCAAGATTTTTTAGATTTAAAAATGTCTCAATTTATCTATTATACAAACCTTTAAATATGTATACAATTTTTAAAGTGAATCATGACTACAATGTTTTTGCAAAAAAAACGTTTTTAAAGAAAAATCTTCTAACATAACTTTTATTTAAATTTTAAATTTCAATACAACCTAAAATTTATTTTATAATACCTAGCTAGTTTGGTTATATATAATAGCACATCAATATCAAACAACGACAGATGTAAATAAAATAACAATATGTGTTTAAAAATTGTACATAACCACATAGGGAATAGGAACTTCATCGTGGAATTTGTAAGTTTTCACTGTTTAAAGTTCACCTCAACAGCATTGTTTTCTCAACACTAGGAGGTGGTTGAACATTTAGATTGCATTCCTAATTCGAGGTTAGCTCATCCAGATGGGGCAGTTCCAGTGTAATCACTGACTTAAGCCAAATAGAATTGGATACTGGATAAAACATCTGGTTCTGTAGTGTTGATTACACCAGGACAAACCTCTTGTGTAAACACATCGTATACTTGTGTACAGTATGCGATATTATTGTATAACGACCACACAATATTAAAAACTACAACTGTTCTACAACGTCGTTCCTGATATCGAACATGCACTGAAGGAATCAGCTCCAACATGAAATGAACCTCGCATATTTTTAATACTGAGCTGGGTATCCAAGTGACATCCTGAAATGCTATATCAAGTAGCGTCTGCCTGCTAAATGATAAAAAATAATTCCTGATGAGTTTGTTTCAACAATTTAAATATTTAACAATTTTTTCTCCTATGAAACAAGAAATCAGCTTAATTATATGACAAGATTTAATAGGTAACATAATATTATGTCCATTTTTATATGGCTCAAGATTCAAATTTTTGTTTTCATTTCTGATGAAACACTGGGCTGCAGTCATATCATCTCTGAAATGGTTTCTCTATGCAACAATGAGTATGGCTACTGCTGTAGAATCCATAAACCTCTTACTCATGTTAAGTTAAACACACTTTCAATGGAAATAAATGAACATAAAGTTGCATTCCCACCATCATGAATTCTGAAACATGAAGAGACAATTCATGCAACTTTTGATTGAAAGTATTTTTATTGAGAATTAAAAGAAAAACTATGATAAATCTGCTATTGAAGAATCTTTTAGAATCATCAAATACAAATTTTTGTAGTTGCTGTCTGTTCTTTCCTGATATTTTCCCATTTTCGTAAAATTAATGCTACAATTATACCAATTAATGTATTTTGGACATACCGATTTGGTCTATTAATGCATGATTCGTTATGTTTGGAACTGTGCAACTGTTTCAATAAACAAATACCTACTCGTAGATTGAATTTTTATGCATTTTATACCTGATGGTTTATTTTGTTTATGTAGCTTTTAAAGCCTAATTTTAAATTCTAAAGTATTTCGATAAATATTTATAAACACGTCAATATTTATTAAGTCTTGAACTCACTAAATTTTATGTCATTCAGACATTTTAATTCTACACTGACGTCATCAGCAACTTATTAAAATTTTCTCGTTGATTTCCACCTGTGTATTAAATTTTATCTCAAACTGTGCATGAGAAGTTACCATAAATCTGTTTGTTGATGTTTTTGTTGGCCTTTTTACCTTTTGTTATTTTTCAGAATAAAATTGTCTGGTATTGTCATTTACATGGGTAATTAAGTAACTAATACAATAAGCAATAATAACCTATTACACTGTTTTATCAGAGTTATGTAAATCCTGAGTAAACACTCTGAAAGTGCACATCTACGCTATCAACATTTAGATATCTCTATTACATTCAAAGCAGAAACAGCTCAGCCAAACAAAAAAAATAATCAATCAAGCAGAATGCAAACAGCTGTTATTATCAAGATATAGTTCATTAGATGATAAACTATTCTTCAGAGAAAAGGGAATTGTGTTTAAATTTGAAAAGTTAAAGACATTCAATAATAAGGGGCTCAATGATGCTATAGATGAAAAAGTAAAAACATCGATAATATTATCTTATGGACAAGAGGATGTCTTAATATTATTCTAAATATATCGAAATTTGAAGCAACTAACTATTTCACTTCACCGACAAGTATTTATTATTTTTAATAGAATAATTAGGTAACTGAACTTACCCTGCTGTTCGATTTTCAAATTAATTTAAGTTCAGTTCGGAATTGTTGGCATTAAATTTGATTCCTAAATCAAGAAATAAAAGCAAATTAGATTTTTGTTAATACATACATATTATAAATCAATAACAAGAAATTACTCGGCATATTTTGAAGAGGTTCTAAAAGCGTTCATAATATTGGTCTTAATATTTTTTACGAGTCTTTGGCGATAAGTATCTTGATGAAATCGATCAACTTTTGAAAACTATTCTATAAGACATTTTCCGAATCAAAATTTAGACTCGACATGTATTATAAATGCAGTAATGTCAGATCAAATGTAGACACACTATTTTTAGGGACTGGGAAATGATATTTCGTCATATCAAATTTAGAATTATGGCAAATCAAATGCGGTTAGGACAAATTTATTTCATATTAAAACGATTAATTTCACGTTATGTATAAAACTTATTATTTTTTTAAATATATCCAGTTCTCTATATCCAAACATTGAGTATACAATGGTTCTATTTAAAAAATTGTCTTTATAGGTTTTAATTGGCGCATTGAATTTGCCTTGTCTAATTTTGATCTGACGCTTTAAAGTAGTGCCTCTACATTTGATCTGACATTGCCGAATTTGATTTGATATCTGTCTACATACATTTGATTCGTAAAAAATATGTCTGCTGCCAATTTCTTGTTTTATTTATTTAGACTTTTTATAGATCTTGACCTATCAAATATTCTCAAAATTACCATTTATTTTAGATGTTTCTTGGATTAAAATTTTAAAAATGCTTTCAATTTAATGCAATTATTTTGACAAGGATACATCGGTTATCATCCTAGAACAAAATGAAATTTTCGGTTTTGTTGTCTTTTTTCTTTTTTTATCTTGTTAAACTTTTGCTTTCTGTATAACATTTACTATTTTTGTTGATTTCTGTATTCCAATTTAATTCCTTTTGTTGATTTCTGTATACCATTTTTTTGTTGATTTTTTTAATTTTGTTGATTTCTGTTTAATAATTACTGTAAATTAAGATGGAGTTTGTAATAACAGATATATACAGATATACATATGTTAATTGCTTTTGACACTTTGAACTAAAAATAAAATTGCTTTTCATTGTTTATTTATTCCGGGCGGATGTATCATTTTAAACAGAAATCATTGATAGAATAAACAATAGTTTTTTGTCTTTATAAAACAAAATAAATAATTTCATTACATTGTGACATAATTACATTGGGGATAGTACCTATTTAGTACCTTTACAATATCGAATTATTTTTTATAGTAGAATTGAGTTCTAGATTGATCTAATTTGATTTGCTATAGTGCTTCATTTCTTAAATACATCGGTAGAGAATATTCGGGTTGTTATTTGAAATTCTGAATAAAGATGTATCGACATCACATTCATATTTAAAATTTATACAAATCTACGAAATAATGAATCGATCTATTGCACAAAATTAATGCTAAAATACGATTCTAATTCATAATTATTATTTTGGCCCTTGCAGTGGCCTACCTGACAAGCAGCTGTGTCAATTTATGTTTGCACGTCTACTTTCAGTTTTGGAATATATTTCTATATATATATGTATGTTACAGGCATAACGTGAAACCAGGCATTACGCGTAATGCCTGAACATTTCAGACATTACGTGAAATAACTAAT
>JAUYWI010105727.1:0-11222 GCA_034780595.1 Parotoplana pacifica
CAAGACAAAATTTTAGCGAGAAAATAATTATAGATTTGAATTCTGCATATCAATATTAGTCAGTAGTTGTAAAATCAGCGGTGCATACATTCAAAATATTTGCGTGGATACTCTATGTCGGTATATTTACTCTATGATTATATCTACTTAGCTTAAAATTATACATTTATTAGGAATATGGGTGGCGATTCTTTTTGCACTGGAGTGTTTATTATGTTCTGGGATCTTAAAAATATTGATTCTTGACCAAGCAGGTGCAATCTAAGAGCTATTTTATTATTTTTGTGATTCAAAAAGTTTTAACAATTAGAATATTTCTTTATATTTGAATGTGACGTTCCCCATTTGATTTCTAACGACTGTAGAGAGATTTCATTAAAAAATGTTGAACAGAATCAATGTTTGTAATATCTTGTGTATCAAATTTGGTCCAAATGGGTCTGGGAAGTAAGACCACGATGGCCGACAAGGCACTAGCAAACCCAATGAAAATGAAGTGTTAGCCAAAAATCAGTTTTTAGAAAATGGAACGCCAAAAAAGATTGTGCGTTTTTTTTACTTTGTTCTTGCTCATTGTGATTTGAATTTTTCTTTATTGCATTTTATGATTTTTTGTGTTTTTATATGACTGACAATCAATGTTTATTTTCCTGTCTGTAATTCAACATTTAATTGCCGTTATCATTTGTATCCTCGACAAAGAATAAATTCGAAACGTTGTGACACAGTTTGTCGCTAGATATGCCCAAACTCTGAGGGAAAATAGGCAATTGCACCCGGTTTCCTCATTTTCAAACAATTATTAATGACTCAACATTTAAAGTTTAAAACAGCTGACATATTCTTAGCTGATTAAGGATATTACATAGAAATATGAAAATTTGTGAATCACTCTATTAAGGTTTTGAGGAGTTGTCTATTTAGTTGTCTAAGGATATCTAATAACGAAGACTTCTATAAAATTCAATTTTGAGTGTGAAAATACTTTTAAATGAAAAAGCGGAACAGCGCTAAATCCTTTGGAACAATGATAAAACTGTTCATTTCAGTATAAAATTGTATCGGTTAGAGAGTTTGACGTTTTCTGTGTAGTGTTTGACGTTTTCTAAATTCAATGGTTGTTTGACCCATGTAAATGAATTCCTCTCTGTGTGGAAGAGTTATGTATATATTTACCTGGAACTATATTGCTGCTCATTTTGCACCTTGGTTCAAGTCATTTTCGAATTCCTGGTTTCTTTTTATTTGAAATATGAAAGAGATTATTATTTGATTGATATGAAATACAGAATTTACGCCCTGGAAATATGTGTTCAGCAGTATTTTTACATTTTAGATATTTTATTTGTTCAGTCATTTTATTTATAATTTTGCTCGAATTAGGGCTACAGTCAAAGAATAACGGAGAAATTGATTTGTTTTTTTTTGGATAGCGTCTTCTACAAGTAATTTCGGAAAAGCAGAACTTTATTTTTTAATTCTTTTAATTTTTAAAGGTTCTAAAATGATTTCAAGTAGACAGGGAATATTTCTCAGTGTGTGACGAGGATGTTATGATTTAAAAGATACATATTATGTATTAGTTGGTTTTTTTATAGATATCAGTTTCAATTTTCTTATCTTTTACATGCACTAAAACATCTAAAAACGATTAAAAAAATATTTTCATTAAGATTACTAAGAATTTCAGTAACAATTTTAGTATTGCTGAAGTTATACCATATCATAAAGCAATCATCTATAATACGCAAAACATGTCTGCAATTTCTACGCCAAATCTGTTTGTACATTCTTCAAAAATACTTCTAAGTATGCGATTGTGAGAATCGCACAGATGGGTTCTACTTGTGTTCCCATCCAACTCCATTAAATTGTCTCTATTAACGTTTCTTTCAGTGGAGAACAAGTTGTAATGATTTTATAATAAAATTATTGCTAATTCTATTATGAAGATTTTTTATACAATAGTTAATAGCTTCAATACTTAACGAATTAGGAATGTTTTTATAGATACTTACAATATTTCAAGACACTATACAAATGTCATTAGAATTAAAGTTTTTAGGTAGTTTAGCTTTATTAATAGAGTCTCGAGGATCTTTAATATAACTTGGGATATATTCTAAGTACGGGTTAAGAAATGACTTTGTGTGTGACGAGGATGTTATGATTCAAAAGATAATACATATATGTAATATATATTTGGATCAGTTGATTTTTTTTATAGATATCAGTTTCAATTTTGTTATTTTTTACGGACACTAAAACGTATGAAACGCTACAAAGAATTTATTTTCGGCAACCGTAAAAGAAATATGTTCATTTGAGTAACACTTTTAACATTGCTGAAGATATCGCACCATATCATAGAGCAATCATCTATAAAACGAAAAAATGTGTTTAATATAATCCGCAATTTCTACACCAAATCTGTTCTTACATTCGTCATATAATTTTATTGCTAACTTTGCTTAGTTTCTATTTCGTTCACACACCTTAAAAATTCAACAAATAAAACTTTTGGCAGTCTATTTATAAATGTTTTGGCTGATATATATGTATACACGTTTGTTTAGCGTTACGAGAACAGTTATATGCAGCCAATATGCTGTTCCGTTGTGCTCAACCAAAAAACTGTGATGATTTTGTTTTTAGAGTCGTCCTACTGCTGGAAACAGCCGCCCCAAAGAACCCGCAAAACAAGGTCCTCGACGGGTGGCAGATAGCAAGAAATTTTAGTCCTTCATATTTTATAGTACACACTGCACGCAGATTTGCAAAAAGGAATTCATAGTCTGACTGTCCTGTACAAAAATGCCTATTCTTCTCAATACATGAAACTTTTATTCTGTGAAAGTACCACCAACATTTATAACTAATGACTGATACGATTGGGGAAATTTGTAAGTATTGGACGTATCTTATAATAACTGCTTGCTGTTGAGATATTTTTCAGTGAATGATAGTTTTAGGCCTTGATTGGTTGTCGCGGTGTTTGCGACACAATGATGTCACATTGCGACACTAGAATTTATTTTGTTACTTGCATGTACAAATAGTTGGCCATCAAGAATTTTAAATAATGTTCCATTCTTTTTGTAAATTGGTCTGTGTAGGCTTTTGTTAGGCCACATAGCTGTTCTGTGCCTTGTACATTGTGATAGTAAATAATCAAATAATTACCACATATCTATTATTTATTGTATTTTGTATTAATTGTGATAATTTTGTGTTTATGGTTTTTATTTGAATAATGTAAAAAATACTTTAAATCTATTGGTATTACGAATTAGTAGTATGTTTGTTTTATATTTTAAATTTGTACATATTCAAATATTTTGTTTTGTCCTTTATTATATAAATTGCCATTTTATTCACTATTATTTTCAACTGATTTATAATATCGATTAAGACTATTGAAATTCAGATGTGTCATTGTTTTATATATTAGATGTAAGCTACGCTTTTTGTTTGTGAGTATTTTATTGCATTTCATCAAGAGTCAAATTTAATTACAATTATTTGATTATATGTCAGCGTAAATTGTTTGAAATGTTCTCTTGTATGATAGCAATCCATAGTAGGGGTGTACTATATGAACGTTTTTTATAGTGATATTCATAATCATAATTTATTTATTATTTGTTCCCTCTGACAGGGAGTCGCCGATCCTCATTCTTTCCAACTGGCCACACCGATTTTCCATCTATCTTTATGATCCCAACGTTTCAATCCAACATTCTCTATTTATCATGCTTTTCCAGGTCAACTTTGAATGCCTCTTTCCTTCGTCCCTTCCACTTCGAGATTCCATGCTCTTTTTACACCACTGATTTCTTCCTTTCTCAGGACGTGACCACACCATCTTAGACAGCTGCTTCTCACTCTACCTCTACAATGGACACTCGCAGATCAAGCTTTTCCACCAACACTTCTGAATTCATTTTATCCCGCTGCTTAACTCCACATTCTTATATTGTATGACGAAATTTATAATGGAATATCTGGACTGGTCTGTAGAAATTAATAAAACAGCCACGTAAATTTTGTTGTAAGAAACAAACTTGATTTCACTCATTACATTTTTATGCAATTATAAGTCCACTATTTGGCAGTGTCCATTCCTGATGTGATCTTTTCTCTTTTATTAGGATACATTCATAATCTCAGCTTTCAATTGTGTCTTCCATTTTTGTTATTTGTCTCAATCGAATTTGCTGTTTTATCTTTGCCTCACCGCCACTGGCTGTATGATAAATTAAAATCTGTGCTGAGAAATACGTTGTTGTGATCATATGCATTAGTCATCATTCCAGTACTCGTAGATTTATAGAAATTTCCGAAGTTTGTGTGCATAAATTTAGTATTAGTCACCTAAATTGATTGCTAAAGTGAAATCGATTTATTTTACAGTTCAGGCGCATATAGAAGGGATGGCTGCAGTGGACGTACGCCACTGTCATGTACTTCCAGTTACCCAATTGTGACCTATTTTCTTATATGTTTGGCCCCATTTAGCAATAATTGCGCTGCCTATTTATACGCGCCTGCAATTTGCGAATGTCTAGTTGGTAACTTTTCCTACAATAGAAAGCTGATATGCTGTTGTTTATACATACGGCCCAATATGTTATTTACAGCCACTACGAAAGAGTAATAAACCGACCGGCCAGAGCACTTTACTTAAGTGGACAAGGTGCCTATGAGATGTGTAATATGGACGTCTGCCGTGTTCTACCCGCTGCATGGGCCCACTAGGGCCGCTAGATGGACCTCTTAATGTTTAATTCCTATCTCCAAAAATCGTATTTTACTCGATTATCCAAATTCTCTGCAATTCAGGGCACTCATTTATGTTCATGTTACAAACAACTAAAACATTGGCGTGTCCTTACGTTCGTGGGAAATGGGTTTTCGTAAAGATTATTAACGTTAATTATATTAAAATTATGATTCAAATTGATACTACTTGCAAGTAACATACATGTAAAATACTAACTTAATAAAAATAGCAATAATTTTAGTAAAATGCATTTCCAGGGAACTTATTTGTACTATCAACAGAAGTCAGTACACTAAATGTTAGACCAATTGGATAAAATCGATATTTGAGAGATAGGAATATAACATTAGGAGGCCCATCTAAGTCAAGTCCTAATGGACCATATACCCCAATATTGGTACCTTGTTCACTTGAGTAAAGTGCTCCGGGCTGCCATTCTGTAAAGCCGCACCATTAGTTTTTAACCAAAAAATAAAACAATTTTCATCTCTTACATTTTTTAAATAAATTTAATTATACTTTATACAGATTAATTTTTTTTGGATTAAATTCATTAAAACAATTTTGTGGGATGTAAATATGATTTTATATTTAAAAATTATGGGTGCAGTATTTCTGTTTGTAGGGGCCAACTTGTATCATATAGAAGTTTTATTTCGTAAATGACTGATTGATTGGACCAACAATTTGGACCGAGGAAACAGTTAGTTGCTAAAGTCAGTTGGCTTAATAAACAACAATCCATTGAAATTATAGAGCCGTGAAAGTACAACGCTCATTGATAACCAAAAAGCTTCAAGTGATTATTTAAACTTCCTTTTTCGTATCAACCAAGTTCGCTTAGGAAACATTACAGGACCAAGATATTTTTTGTAAATTGAATATATTTCCTAAAATGTTTTTTTAATTATACACAGGTAATGATATTCTATATAACAGAAAGTACCCACGGTATTAATTAATTATATTTATTGTTAGCATTATTCCTCTAAGATATTCATATGGGTTTCTATTTGAGATTGAGAGACTTCTGTTGTATCAATATAAATATCACAAGTAAAATGTGTTCATTTTTATTTTACTTTGTAAACGGTTGACCCGACTTCGCGGTTTTGTATACCTGCCTACCTGGTCGACTTCGTAGGGGGGGGGGGAGTGATACTTTCAATAGGCCGATTTTTGGAACACATGCCTCATGACAAAGATTGCCATTTTGAAAATCTTTACTGTGGTGTCGTCCCCTCTCCCCCCCCGAAGGTTAATTGTTGTGGCTACGAGTATCAAATCTATGAGGTAGGTCAAACGTTTGGTATGATTATTGTTTGGAAAAAATATTTAGCAGTGTTCGTCCCCCATACAATCACCTTGAAGATTATTTTTTAGCAAAGCATACTCAAAATCATTTGGCAATAGTAGTAGGTACCCTATCTGTGCCCCCAAGGGACAAATGTCTAATTTATTGGGACCCTTAATGGTACAATAGGGTATGAATATCATAATATTTGTACCCCTACTAAAGATACCACCACAGACAACAATATAGTTTTAGTGTCGGAGGATGAAGTACGCACCCCCCCCCCTAAATACATCTCTAAATAACCTAAATGGATCCATTTACAATCTGATTGAATATTTCGGTTTTTTTCTTTACAGTCATTACAAACAGAAATCAACGTTTCAAAAACTGTTTTTAACGGAATGTTAGAATTAAGCCTATTTAAAATTGAAATTTTACATATCGATCTATTTAAAATATTGCAATAATAGGAACGAGGATGAAATTTGCAAACAAACAAATTCTGTATGTAACATAGCAAATAAAAACCAAAATCATATATTTTTTGAAAATGTATAATTGCAATGTCACAAAATGTGTTATTAAAAGATAGATCACAGGATGCACAAAATGTACGTCAACTTATTGTCTTTGTTGTGATTTGTCTGTTATTACTTTGCCGGTATGCCTAATCAGTTTCTAACTGACAAATTTCTTTTGCCCCTTAGCAACTGATAGATACGCATGTTGCAGATAAAACACATTGAATAGAGCAGGCCCTGCAAAACTACGAGCATATTTGCCACCACGGAGAGGGTGTTTGATCTAAACCAACCACTGAGACTTGATAGCAGCCAGCCAATACTCAGAAGCAAACCCAACTTTAGTGTGATCAACAATACCACGTAACTCTGAGGTTGACCTCTATTAACTGTTGCCATGGAATCCTGGCGTGCTACTTGGCAAAGCTCGATCACAGTAAAGATGTAAAAGATGGTTGTGATTGTTGCAAGAAGAGAGGCGGGAATTGTCATGCCGATCAATGACGATAATCCATTCTGGAAAGAATATTAGAATTTCTTATGTGATGTAATAAAACTTCCAAGGATTAACAAATTTTAAGACCTTAAACTACAAAATTGTAACAAATTGAAACCAACTGATTTTGATGACTTAACTAATTATCGTCAGATTTTATGACTATTTACTTACATGTGTGATTTTAACAAAAATTAATTTACATGACAAAAGTATATTTTCTTTTAGCTTGGAAATATTTATGCTCTTACTTTAAGCCAACAACTATTGTCTTCTACATAATCAATGGAATTGTTGAAACACGATTGGCAAAAGCTAATTGCCATGAATATCGTCACAAAGAGACTCGGAGGCAGGTAAGACAGTGCATACAGACGCAAATATTTCGACCGACTGACCACTTCATTTTTTAATTTCTTGGCTGCTAAAGCAGATTTGGTTGTGAACGACAGAGAAAAGCTCCAGGTAAACGTTGACAGTGCTGCCCAATGTTGCAGAATGGCACCGAACTTGCACATTGCTGCTCCAAGAACTAATTTTCCTAAATTAAAATTTAAAAAGTTAATCGTGAACCCACATGTACATACAGGTTGTATTTAGTGATGCAGGGGGAAGGTTGATCTATCAAGTTTGGGATTAGAACATCCGATTCCTTGATTCTATGTCTATAGTTTTACTACAGTCCAACTGAATTTCATATGTAGCTTTTTGAAATTTTCTGAGGCACTGAATCTATAACATGTTTTTTTTCATTATTTATTTTACTTTTTAGTCGTGATCTTATATTTTGACAAAGCAGCGCGCAGTTGATACTACAGCTCCACGTTAAATGATTGGTTTAAGTTTACCAATCTCACGAAGGTGGAGGATCACTGTAGCATACAAATGGAAAGAAACGTCAATTTGGGATCGATCGAGTTCATGCGAAGAATTGACCAAGCAATAGAACAAAGCTTATTGCAGACAATGGGGACCTGAGTCACTTTCAGTAATACCAATGCGATAGTCATAAGCCTGTAAAACTGGCAGGTGTCCTGTTCTCAGCTGTGGAAGTGTATGTTGTTCATATTTGTTTTGAAAGCATTGATTTTTGCCACGATTGGCTTTAATTTATTGCTGTTTGAAATTAAATCGGGATATTCTGCTCTGATTTATGTAGATCGGTTGCTTGGCAACAAGTGAGTCAGCCGTTTATATTTGATGTCAGAATTTCATGGAACCTACAATATGAGAGGAACTATGTTTTCTTGGCTCAGAATTATACAATTTTGTAGAGTGGAATGTTATTGCTTTCATAGATATGAGATAGTTAACACTATAAGATGATCTGCTTTGGTCTTGTCTTCCTTGAACCCCAGATTGTTTCCCTTGGACTTATTACTTCTAATTAGAATAATAAATTGGTGGCTACGCGAGGTTACCAATTAAAAAAATCGACGTTTTTAACTAATTCCGTTCTTCTTTTAGATAGTTCTCCTAGCATTTACCTAGTCCAAAATACTTACCGGTTAATGATGAACCGTAGAAAAGTAGGTATCGAAAAAGCAGAACACAGCACAAATTTATTGTACAAATTCCAGGTAAAGATCGTAATTCTTTAAATTTTGAATAGATTCCAACTGTAGTCCCCAAGAAGACGCTAGTTATCGGTATCATTATTAGATTTATCTTGTTGTTGATGTTTGCATCCCAAGTTAAAGTTGGTGCTAATGTGCAATTTGCCATCAGTATCACATTATACTCCAGAAAAATGTTAATTTCTGAAGGTTTTGCGCCTAGAGAAAACAATTGTTTTATTTCGTCGATGCTAAACGAAACTGCGTTGTTGAGTATCTTATAAGCGGTGAAAGGACATCGCAGCAGACTAAGTTCCTCACTCAACTGATGCTGTTTTGGTTCAGTTAATTCACTTCGTGTCCATAATATTCCTTTAGAGGTAACTGTAGAACCAATTTGACTGGAATCACTAGTTTCCCCAACTAGTCCAGATCCCAGTATAACTTTGATTTCAATTTTACTACTATCTATTTTGTAGTTCTTGAAATTGGTCAATACATATTGAACAGTTTTGTTGTAATAGGTTTGTGCTTCTCCTCTATAAATCAACAAAAGACAGTACCTTAATATTTTATACATATTTAGTAAAATGTTAAGTAGATACACGAATAAATATTTAAATATTTAAAGGATGCAGTCATTTAATTTTTTGGGACTATGTTCACAACTTACACGCTTGATAAAACATTGATTAGTTGAATTGAGCGTCCCGATTTCAAATCATACCCATAGCGAGCTTCTTTTTGTCCGATTTTCTGCTCGCAGTCAAGTTTCATTATATCCCCACAAGCTCTCATAAACTCAGCATAAGAAGGTTGACCTGATTGCATTGACACCGTCATTTCCACAACAGCCGTTCTCTCTGCGACAACGCACTTGGACACCTGAGGCAAATACACTGTACCCGATGGACAAATAGCACTCATACAGAATTCTAGCCCATCTATGGCAGACATTACTGAATTAGTATTACAGTTTTGATCCATCTGTTTACTTAATGCCAACGGTACAAAAGGCTGTTGTGGTTTGCGAGAATCCAGTACCATCGCGGATTCAGGAAGTATGTCGTTTATTTCTTGATTCTTTGCTTTTGCTGTGCAACTACAGTCACTTGGTCTTCTTTTCTTGTGTGCTGCAGCGCAAAATACATTCTGTTGGAAATTCTCGGAACATGGCGGACCAGTTGCTATGTTACACAACCACTCAACTAATGCAACATCTAAATCTTTTTCTAATGCAGAGTTATATTTAATTTTCCAATTCATAAAAAGAGTTGGATGTCGACAGGTCTTAACCAATCTGCTTGCGGGCAGAATTGAGTTTTCGAATAATTCTTCTGTAAGAATATAGTTGCAGCTTTTGAAATACATTTCCAGCTTGGTATTGATTGGGGTTTCCGAGCTGTACAGTTGACGCTTTAGATTGTTATTGCAATATTTGACCAACATTATTGGTTTATAGAAGCCAACCTGGTTGCATATGGCACAATACTTATTTTGATAAATTTCTTGAGTAGTCGGCGAATATACCCACTGAAAATCTTCTATTTTAACCGTGCTATAATTCTTGGGTACTGAAGTGGAAAAAACAAACAAAATTATCTTTGTTTTTAGCATTTCAAGTGGCATCTTTGGTGCCTAAAAGGCAAAACCAAATATTGATTCCCTTTACTTTTTAGTTAGCTAAAGGAGGCATTGCGATTCTCATTTCGAATATGTACCTACATACTTGTGAATTTTAGAAATATCTAAGATGATATGATCTCTAAGGTATATTTTTTTAAATCAAAACTTACAAAAAAATTAGTAAAGTATTAACAGTTTTTGCCATTTGTTTTTGTCGGATCTATATTAGTGGGCATCGGAAAAAATCGTAATCAATATCAGTAATTTTGAAAATATGTGAACAATCGAATTTTCAATTTTTATCGCTTTGTAGAGAGAGGATGTCTGCTCTGCTTTCACCAATTTTCATGAATTTTGTTTTTAGATTTAGGTCAACGCAGTTTGAATCTCGTGTGTGGTTTTATGTCAAAATTTTACCAAATATTGTGCAAAATTTAGATTGTTTTGCCAAATCCAATCTATGAAGGGTTTCCTATATTATTTTTTACAAAAAGTTAGTTCTCTTGGTGTTAGTGTTTATTTTACTTATTTCTATGGAGCTCATAAAATGTTGGTAAAAATATAAACTAAAATTACGATGGAAGGTAAAATAATGTTTATAAACCATTCTATCATCTTACTAAACCTTTCTATACTAAATTTTCATAAGAGTAAAAAAGCAGATTAACCCAGGACAGCTGTTTTGGCCATGCTAGGCCTCATCAGCTAGGCGTGATCACAGTCTGAGAAATATAAAATTTTCGTAAAATTCATATCAAACTATAAAAGTATGGAAAAATTGCTACAGCAGCACAAGAAGAAAGAAAGCAGAAAATATTAAAATAAATAAACATTGGAAAGTCTAGATTTAATGTTAGTCACCATGCTCTTGGATAATATAATAGAAATAAAATTAGACAAAAGATCAAAAAATCAAAAATATAATGTTAATTAGATATTTCGC
>JAUYWI010105738.1:0-11221 GCA_034780595.1 Parotoplana pacifica
TCCATTTATTGTTCACATTTTCCTGATTGATATTTTGTAACTGTTGTTCAATTTGATTTGCGTAGTTAGTTTTAATGGAATCATTTTTCAATTTTTCCTAGTCCCATTTTTTCTTCGGTCTTTTCCTTTTAATTTTCTTGAATTTCAGATTTGTTTTTATCGTTACAAGGTTGTGATCGCTGTCACAGTCCGCTCCTCCTGGATAGCTGCATGATTTTTTGACGCTATTTCTGTATCGTTGTCTCACTGTAATGTAGTAAAGTTGACATCGAAATCTATCGAATACAAATCCAGAAAACAGTTTTCTTTTCTAAAAAGCGATATTTTTTAGCTAAAATCACAAACGAAATATACTATTTGGTTGAAACATGCGAATTATAATCCAGAAGTATCTAAAACAGTATATTTAATTTTAGCTGATTCATTTTTACAGTTCAGGGCAGGTCTGCTAGAATTGTTTTTTTTAAGTAAAATGTTTTTCTAAATCAGTTTTAGTGGTTTTTGATTGAATTCAATCACTAAATTACCCCTTTTTAAATTTTCTATTTTTGGGGGCCTGGCTCAAAATCAGAGGACCTCCATAAAATTACAGATTTTGGATAAAGTTAAGATTTTGCTTGACACACTAATAAAGTATCAAATAAGACGTATATATTCCAAATTTGAAGACATCCCAATTTTTTCTATTGATTTTTAGAAATGGCTAAATTTGAATACAAAAAAAACTTTTTTGGGGGAATATTTTTTCTGGTTTTGCATGCAGTTTGTCGCATTTCTCCAGGGTTTAAAATAAATCCATTGATTATTTTTCTTCTACACTTGGTCCCTTTAGATTGGGTCTGCGGCCTGAATTCTCCTTCTCCAATGACCCCTGTTTTGTATATCTTGCATGTCTTTCTCTATTTTCCAGCATTTCCAGAGCTGCGCGATTTCACTCTACTATGCGCGATTGCGCGATTTTTCCCTAAAAAGCAGGCTTTCTGCACGATTTCTATATTTAAAAGAGTATATTTTTTTAGAAATGCAAACACCAATGGAACACCAACCCTCAAAATTTCATAAAAATGATTATTTATTTGTGCAACGGTCGAGTTGCTAGCTTCAGAACGTTCTTCTATAACTTTGGCTGAATATTTTAATCGGTTTAAAAACCCTAAATAACATTGTCGTTATAACATCATATCTATGTTTGTCTTGTATTCCAATCAAGCAAGCTTGACATATTCATACTGTAACCTTTTGGATAGCCAAGTGATTGCATCATAATTTTTCTACCCACATTCCGCGCATGCAACACATGCTATTGGCCAATGAGACCCAAGATACGAACTACTGCGCATGAGTGAGGCTTAACTTCACATGGGAGATGAATTAAAGCATTTTCATCACATCTCGACTCACTCACGATCATTAAATCCAAATTACTACGCTGTTCAACCAAGGAGGTCACACAACTCTTCAACTGGGAGGTCAGTTCAACTGCGATAGAAGAACATGCGAAAGGACCATGCAACCAATTTATAGAGATACACATCACCCTGTGTCTTCGCAACGTCAAGACAGGTTCCTGGTACGACTTTCGTTCAACAGCCCCCACCTTGTGGTTCGTCAACTCAGGTAACAATTTCAGACAGATCACAATGTTGAAGCCTTCACAACAGTGAAGCGCAGACTCTGAAAGGCTGGTCTGTATTGAGGTGTGGCAATCAAGAGGCCTTTGTTGACATTTCGACTTCGTCAGAAAAGACTTGACGCGGGCAAGGGAGCATCAGGATTGGATTGGACAGTGGGGGATGGTCGTCTTCTCTGACGAGTCTCCCGTCCATTATGTCGCTGGCTAACAGAAGCCAAAAGTATGACGCATAGGATCCACAAACAGACTTTCAACGCCAGCATATCAGACCCATGGTGCATTCGTATAATGGCAAACTGCAAATTTGGGGTGCCTTCACCCTCAATGGTCCAGGTCCAATCGCTGTAAACCTCGATGCAGCTGGCTATCAGCAGATCCTCAAGGAGCATCTGGTTCCTCTTTACCTGCCAGGACACGATCAGAGGTTTCAGCAGTGCTCACAACCCACTGCCCTGGCCCGCGCAGTCACCAGACCTCAACCTTATTGAGAATCTGTGGGGATATCTCCAACAGCTTCTCGATCATGAACAAAAAGAGCTAGCGTCCTCTACCTTAAAGTCTATTGCACTTAACTACAGTCGACAAAAGAACTCTCCTACTCCACGTGCAATCCAACATAGTATCAACCGTCTCAAACGCCGTGATGATATTATAATCACTAAACCAGATAAAGGCTCTGGTGTGGTTATTATGGACAAAGCAGAGTATATTCATCTTCTTCAAGAAGCATCAATCAAGGATACATCAAAGTTTACTCCGGTTAGCGACGACAGACCTACTCAGAGAGGCCGACCGCCGAAACATTACCATCCCTTACTACAACGAGAAAAAGAGCTTAACAACATCGTATATCGCATCCTTCCAAAAGAAATTGCTGATTCTTTAGCTGCAAAAGGTACGAGACTTTCACATTTATATGGTTTACCAAAAACTCACAAAAAGAAACTAACTATGCGTCCTGTACTATCCTCAATTGGTGCTTACAACTATAAACTTGCTAAATGGCTAGATAGTAAATTGAAGCCTCTCTCTCAAAACAACTACGTCATCAACGATGTTTTTAAGTTCAGAAACGAACATCTATCATCGGTACATATAGACGATCAAGAAATACTCGTATCTTATGATGTCAATGCGCTTTTTACCAATGTTCCCGTGTCTGAAACAATTGAAATTCTCGCCAACAAAGCATTCATTGATGACTGGTTTCAAGAAACCTATGGTTTGAACTTAACCAAAGATGATTTGATTCAACTCTTAACCATTGCCACTCAAAATCAGCTTTTTCAGTTTAATGGTTCCTTGTTCCAACAGATAGATGGCGTTGCAATGGGGTCGCCTCTCGGTCCGCTTATGGCAGATCCCCTGAACTCGCCGCTTGAAATTACTTGATGTGAACTTATGTGAGACAGCAAGTGTATCCACTGGATTTGTTTACCCTAATTCATGCCCGTGAGCATCAAATTCAAGAAGTTTTTAATCAAATTCCCCCGTTAAATGTTCCAAAAGCAATGCAGAATTTTAATGATCGTGTTAGAGAGTGTCGTGCAGCTGAAGGTGAACTTTTGAAAAGCAAACAACCTACATGTAACGTTCCGTATTACTATTCGTGTAGATATAAACTTGTTTTATGAAGATATACATAGTTGTACATCATAATCTTGCTACAATACAGTTTTTGTTTAGATTTTTCCCATAGAAAAAAAATATGAATTACTTTTTTTAAACCCTGGAAATGTGCTAAACTACATACAAATTATCTGTGAAAATAATCCATAAAAACATATTTACACAAAAAAAGTTTTGAAATGTCCTCTGCCGAAATTGGCTATTTCTGAAAATCCTATTTATTTAGACAGGAAAAATTGAAAATTTGTTTTACTCATAAATGGAGACTAATTCATTGGAATATTTTCAAATTAGGCATGCATACTTTTTTTCTGATAGTTTATTAGTGTACCAAGTAGAAATATCCTAATTTAACACAACGTCCGAAATTAAGGTCCACTTTGTTAGAAGACATTGTTTTCAAATCAATTTTAGCAGACCTGCCCTGAATTCCTGGCTTTCATATCCCAGGAACTATAAACATGAGCAATTTTAAAATTTAATACATTCTTTTAGATATCTGCCAGGCTATAAATCTCAGGTTTTAGAGCCTATTAAATGATTTTAGCACAAAAATCGATTTTTCAGCCAAAAAATCGATACCCAATATTTTCAAAAGCTTTTCTGAATTTGATTACTTAGATCCTAGTGGACCTAAATTTGGACTGAAAGACATTATCGGCCCCCATATTGATTTAAAAAAAGCAATTGTTGATGAATCTTACCACGGTACCTGTATATCAAATTTCAGTCCAATCGATACTTGAGAAGTATGAAATCCTATGGGTTGACCACGGACTATATTTTGTAGTGACTACGGAGGGTTAGCATATCTATACCTACACCTTTCATTAACGTATCTAAGCTTAGTTAAACCTATTCATAAACATATCTATAGTTAACAGTATTTCTGATATATCTATAATAACATATGTAATAGTTAATGCTATTTATTAACATATTGTCAGTTATCGCTATCATTAATATGCCTAAAGTTAACACTATTTACTAACATGATCCGCGCCGGCGACCCCACCTAAATGTGTGAAAAAACAAAAGAAGAACAACAACAACAACTACCACAACAACAAAAGAAGAAGATTAGTTAACTCTATTTATTTACTTATATAATTAGTTAACGCTATTTATTAACAACTTATCTATAGTTAACACTGTTTATTAACAACTTATCTATAGTTTACACTATTTATTAACAACTTATCTATAGTTAACACTGTTTATTAACAACTTAGCTATTGTTAAGGCTATTTATTAACATAAACCTATTTTATGATACCGACTGACAGGAGGATATTTCGGAATTAAAAGTTCACGTGTAGAATAAAATCCTCCCATTCTGTTTAACTACTGCAACTTCAAATATACTGATTTAAACCTTAAAATAAGTTAAAAATAAAAAAGTTCTATGTATTTTAAATTTTGTCTGAAAGTATATCTACCGTAAGTTTGTAACAGTTGGATTTATGAGAAGTTGGCCACCATCCAGCTAGGCATTCTTCGCAGTGTGTTTCATTGACTCGATACTCTTTTACACGACAGTTGTCACAAATCCAACAGCATCTCTGATCTTTCTTGTTATACTTTTTGATCTGACCAGGCCTAAATGAAAAAAAAATTCGTTGAATTGAAATTATAATAAATTGTTTTATGCTAAAATAAAAGATTATTATTTTCATGAAGTAAATTGAGATATGAAAACAAGCAATGGCCAGTGGTTACTTTAAAAACTAATAAAGTTTAATCTAATTTTTTAGCATAAACGGCATGATCACGGAAGAAAATAATCAAAAATCATTTTCAATATTTTACATTAATTTCTATAATATGGGTGTTTACCCCGAAAACATATATTAAATTTTATAATTTTCTTAAAGCAACTACTGGCTATTGCTTGTTTTTATTTATCTACAGAATGTTGCTAAAGGTGAATCACAAAAAAATATCAACTTGTGCGTAAAATTACGAAAACTACAACTACGAGTATTAGATAAATTGATATCTCTATGCAAAAAAATAATTTAGAATTATAGATGACAATTTATTTCAAAACAAAAACTATTTGGATAAAATAAATAATTCCTAAGATCTAATAATATACATACACTAGCCAACTTTATTGTCATTTAACATTTGTCTAGTGTAAACACATATAAAGCCAAATTTAATATACATAATCTGACATGAAATGTCTTCGTCACGAATGAAATTTAATACTATGAGCATAAGATACATAACAACAGATACAAGGCCATGTTTTTTTTACTTTTATATAATAAATCAAATTAAATTAATTGCTTTTTCTTATCAAAGCTATTTAAAGTAGATACATTCTCATTATAAAATAAACAATAAAATGAAATAGAATATGTTTAGAGTGACACAAACATGTATCATTTAAATTTAAAGAATACAAAACAATTTAACAATGTATCTCTTCACAATTAGTACATCTAAAACTATGACAATTAGCTGTTAATCTTTTATCAACTAACATCTATGACCACTGTTAGCTCCAAAGTCAACCTTGTCTAATGGGCTTAGGATGGTTGAAATGGGGCAGTTGAGCTTTTTATTTTTTATCTCAAATTCATACCACTTTTTGTTCAGACCCCGATGCGGACTACCTGTACAAATCGGTCAAACCAGTAGTTCGTTGTCAGATTTTATATTCGGTTGCTATGGCTACTAATATTGCACAACAACAAGGAACTTTTAATGAAAATGGGTATTTTTGACAACAAGAAATTTTAGTACCATATACGAGTATGAATTTCCATTTAATTTGATGAAATATTGCACGTCTATTTTCGCCATCAAAAAATTCTCGAAGTTGCAATACCAAATCAAACATATCAAAATCAGACCAAAGAAAACTACAAAAATTTGGATCTGCAAACTATTAAAAGCTCCTGAAAATTGCCCAAAATCTTAAAAACTAATGTTGCTCTATATTGAGCTCCAGACAGAAAACTTAATATTGTGAACATGTCGGTGATATAAACAAAATTTCAAATTGGGAAACAAAGTGGATCAAATTGTGGATAGAAACTGCCTGGTCACTTCCAAATATTTCCACAAAAACAAAAGAGCCAATAATGAAAAAGATCAATGTTATCTCTGATCTGATGACGCCAGGTTAGAACAACAGAAATATGTTTTGAGTAGTTAAAATAATCCCGAGTTAACTTAAATATCCTGCAAATAAACAACCGTACTTTTAGATTGCGAATGAAAGTTTACTTCTATAAATTCAAAATAGTAAGCTTTGTTTTCAAGTAGGTATTACTGCAGTTTTGAAATTCACAAAATATAACGTCGAAATATCTCTGCTTTAATAGTTAATATTATTAAAAATAATCGCTACTTTTTGTCTAAAACAAAATAAGTTTCAATGACATATAGATAAGTTAGTTGAAATTTTAAAATACCTAAAAGATTAGCTGCATATTATATAAAAAGTTGCTAAACACACTATTCTTTATTCATAAACAAAAGTTCTTCTTTGCACTGATTAGTTGGGTAAATATCAAAGCAATTTTTCTATAAAGGAAATTCCTTTCCCGTTCAAAAAACAAACAATACAAGTATTTCGTTCAATACAAAAGAAAATCTTTATTAATAATGTAATGTTAAAGTAACTATAAATATTATTTTGATGCTATACAGTAATTTTCATTAAACAATACTTTTTAAAAGAATTATGCAATATTATATCATAGATAGGAAATGTGTACCTACGAGCATTGTTCGAGTGGGAGGCATTGAAATAATAATCAGTTCCCTAACTTATACTAAAACATTTAATAACAGTTAGTCTATTTTAACTATATCTATCATTGGCTAGGTATGAAACAAATAAAAAGTGATGAAATGGTGGTTCATTCAATATAAATAATTAGAACGATTACTACAACGATGAAAGTATAGTCGCCATGTTACGGTTGTTGTTATCCGGCAACGTCGCTAGCAGAATTGCTGGAGGCACATCTCCATTGCTTCAATATCTTCGGAAAGGACTGATAGCGGCGGTGTTAAACCGCGGAGATACCTCTGTCTAATGTGAGCGTTGGCTGGGCATTCTTAAAACCAGTAAAAAGGTCTTTATTACCCGGATGACAGTTATGGCAGATAGGATCAGATGAGACTTTTGTATGCAGCTAAATGAATTGAGTGGCCCCTCCTTAGCTGCGACAGTTTCACCTCGGTTGCCCTGTTGTGCTAGCTTTTGTAAATTTCTTTGAGTCTAGGGTGGTTGGTCGAATTGTCTCAACTCTTTTGCTGAATAATTGAGATTGAGGTGCCATAGATGATAGTTTTGTATGGTCGTCTTATATATTAGTTGCTTATTTGGATTTGACATCAACAAGCACGTTTCCAGGAAGCCCGTAGTGGCCTAGGACCCATTGGATGATGGTTTTTGTTTTGGTGTTGTTAAAGATTGTCTGAGATTGGCCATATCTAGTCCTTGCTTGTTGTATTTGTTATTAAGAGCCATGAGAGTGGCCTTTACCGTCTGAGCAGATGATCACTTTTACTTGTTGTGGATGTTGTCTAATCCCTTCTATAGCCATACCCATTTCTTCAATCTCCTTCTCGAATGAATTGGTAAACGGTCGACCATTTTGACCTTTCTGATGGATTAGAACAGATTGTTCTGGGGTGGCTCCTGTAACTACCATGGCACAACCGCCATTTGTGGAGCCTTAAAGTGGCTGATCCATCCGTGTAAATAATCATTGAGTGATTTCCGTGGCTCTTGATTGTGTTAATAGCGTTTGCTTTAAGTTCTTCTTGGTTGGTGTTTTTGTTACTTCAGTTTTCCAGAGCATTGAGGAGCGGGTTGTCTTGCATTTTTTGTCCACTTCCTCTCTAGAAAGTTCTTGGGATTGTTCTCTCTAGCTGCTTCTTATTTTATTATGATGTTTGACTTTTGATTCAGCAAACTTTCTTCATTGGTTGGAGTGTGGAAGTCTGACACAGATTTCTCCCATGCTTGAAGGCATTTTCTGCTGCTCATTGTTTTGTAGGAGAGGATCTCTGCCTCGAGCTTGAGAGATTCTAATGGTGTTTTTTTAGTTGACCTGCTGTTTCTTGTTTTTGCATGGAAGTGTTAGATAACCAAGATTGCTATGCAGGGCTACTGTTTGATCTTTTCCTTGTTTCATTCCCATGTTTTGTTAGCAATTTCTGCCAGTATTTTGCATTTGTTGTTGACTTTGTTGGTGACTTTTTCCACTTGATTGTTGAAACTGAGAATTCGGTCAATGGTGACTCTAAGAAAACCGGATTGGGGTTGACAGCTAGAATTTTGTTGTTGATTGTGATTTTTGGCTTCAATTCTACTTCGTGGGCATTCGTACTAAACAATACGACTTCATATTTCCGGCATTGAAGATAAGATTACTTTTATGGCTCCAGTCCGCTATCACGTTGATTGTTTCTTGGATAGCCCCTGTTGCTCGTTCTTTGAGATGTTGGCTTACTATTATGGCAATGTCGTTTGCGTACAAGCTGACCATGATGCTTCTGGGAATGTTGTTCCTGATCGGGTCTAGATAAAGAATGAAAAATAGAGATGAAAGAGCTGCTCCTTGTGGGACTCCTTGTCTAATTGCTTTTTTCTTACTCAAGTAGCCGTTAAGCCTCAGAGGAAGCCTGCTATCCAATGTATAATTTGAGAGGTTTTGTTTGGTGCAGATATCGTAGTTGACTTCCTTTACTTTCCATATGAACCATGGGATGAATTTTTCTCGAATAAAAGTAAGTTTGAATCCACTGTGATAAACATCGGCATAATATCTAATCGTATACACTCGATTGTTGTCCATTTTGTTCTGTTGATCCAGTTGCGGTGAACCAGAGTGATCTCTGGGGTGTTTTGTCCTCCTGTGGCTTTCTTGATTGTGATGAAATTGTTGTTGTTGTTGCTTGCCACTGTTGCGGAAGAGCTAATGAATTCCAAAGAAGGCCTTCACTAACTCGGTGAAATCACATTCGTCAGTCTTGTTACTCAGGTCAAAGGTTTCTTCTTTTGACTTCGAAGGCACGGCAGGTCATGATGTGGTCTTTTCCTTCAACTTCGTCGCACCATTTACAATTGGGATTAGCGTCACGATTGATACGATATTTGTAGTAGTTTGACTTGGTTCACTGCCCTGTTCTGAATTAGGTCATCTTGGTGCGTAACTCCCTGCTCACGCTTTGAAACCTGACTATTTTATTGTAGATGTTGCGAAGCCTGTCGTTGAGAGTAAAGTTGCAGATACAGTGGCTGTTGGTTTCTATGCAGGCCGTTTCATACGATATACTTGTGTGGAGTCTGTCCAGGTTCCTGGATTCGTTGGCAAGACGATCCACTTCATTTTCATTGATACCGGTATGCCCAGGAACCTATTGGACAGTGATGTTCGTATAACGGGAGCAGTTGAACAAATTTTCTTTTAGAAACTCAAGAGTTTTTTTGGTTGCACCTTTGATTGTTTCTCTTGGAGTCTTTACAGGCTTTGAGGGTCTTCTGTTTGCTAGTAACACATTAATCAGTTTGATGTCGCACTCAAGGAATACTGTTCCTTTCGGTACAGATTTCAATAAACCAGTCGCAATTCTAAGAGCTTCTAGCAGTTTTCTTTCTATCTTGATAATATGTTTTACAGAACCGAAGTAACCACTCGGCTGCTGTGTACCAAACAGATGCTTTTACAGTTAAAATGTAGAGAACTCTCTGAGTTTCTAGACTGCAACCTCATTCACGTTTCGCAATAGCATTTAGAATTTTCGATCTTTGCCTCATTTTGGCATAGACATCGGCAATGTGTTTTTTTAAGTAGCTTTTGGTCGTCGAATGTAACCTCGAGAAATCTCATTTCAATCTTAGTTTTTACTGGTAAATATCCGAGGTAATTATTCACTTTTGTCTGCGTATCCTTCACGTCGTTTGAAAAATGGCAATATTTGGTAGGATTCAGCTCAATCATATTTTACTTAGCTCATTCTTCGATATTGTAAAAAGCTTGTTGAAACTTGTTACTAAGTTCGAGATAGCAACACCCTTTGCAGAACCAATGTACGATACTCCATCCACAAGAATAAACAGGATTGGTGAAGAGACCGAGCCTTGCGGCACACCAATTGCTCTTTTCTCCTCGGGCAGGCCTACCAGAGAAGAAAGGTTGGAAAAATTTTATAAGTTCAATGTGCACTCACAGCGCGAGCATCCTTTTCCAGAGAATATATTTACATATTCAATCGAAGGCCTTAGAGCAATCAATGGTGACTGCCAACGTTTACATAGTGGGCTTAGCCTCAAATTCATCTTGAATATCCTGGGAAAGTCTAAGCACTTGATCTTCGTTTGACTTAAGCCTTTGAAACCCAGCTTACCAGTTTTTGATAATACCTTCTTTCTCAACCCAAGCATTTAATCTATTACTGACAATTTGTTAATGATTTTGACAGGAACAGGAGTTAAATTAATCAACCTATAACTAATTCTTTCTTTCGGATCTTAATTCTCTTTTAAGAAAGGCACAATCTGGGTTTTTGTTTTCAAAAAGCAGATACTAGTTTGTTATCTCAGCTCATATTATAGATCTTGAGAAGAACTTTCTTAGCCATCATAGGATCGATGCCGTCATGGCCACCTCTGTTTTCTATCTGTTTGAACAATGACAGTATCGAGTTCAACAATGGTGAGCGGCTTACCATACATCATGCCGTGGTCGATATTACTAAGTTTATATTTGGTTATGATTTTTTCAGATGACCATTCTTGCCTTTTCAGCTTATTCACGAAACTATTAGCTTTATCTCTTTCAGATTTGACTTCAAGACCTCCCATACTTGTAAACTTGGTTTAGCGGCCAAATGCTTTCTCTCTTGGTGTATGTTGTCATGAAAGTGTGGAGTATGAGATAGTCTAATTTATAGGTTGTTTATATAGTTAATATTACTTGTATTCGA
>JAUYWI010105749.1:0-34943 GCA_034780595.1 Parotoplana pacifica
AGATAAACATAAAGAAGACAAAGGTAATGCGAGTTTCAAGAAATGGGCAGGATCAAATGAACATTACACTTAACAATTAACAAGTTGAACAAGTCAAAACCTTCAAATACCTTGGAGCAATTATAACATCGGATGGAAGGTGCTGCAACAAAATCCGCTCAAGGATTGCAATGGCCAAAACGGCATTTATAAGAAGAAGAGAATTTCTAACAAAAACATTACAACTAGAAACTAAGAAGAAAATCATGAAGACAGTTGTATGGAGTATAGCACTATATGGAGCGGAAACCTTGACATTGCAAGAAAAAGACAAGAAGAAAATTGAAGCGCTAGAAATGTGGATTTGGAGAAAAATGCAACAGATGACATGGAAAGACATGAAGACAAATCAAGAAGTACTCCAACAAATCTAAGAAAATCGCAGAACAATAATCAAAAGAATCTGATTGGACATATAATACATGAAGAAGGAATGGTCAAAGAAATTCTGGAAGGTGTATTCCTAGGGAAACGTGGAAAAGGAAAATCAATAAAAGGTATGTTAGAAGAATTCAAACCAAACACCTATAGAGAATTGAAGCACCGGACAGCAAACCAATTAGGATGGAGAAAGTGGATGCCATAGAATAGAACCTACCTAATAACTGATTCGGCAGAACAAAAAATAATAGACTATCTCTTGAGTTAAGCTATACATTTTATTCTTTTGTTTATTTCTAAGACTAGTCCTGTCATGATTATTATTTTAGATCCCCACCCCCCCCCCCCTAGAAGCATAAATGTTCTTTTTCACCCTCAAGTTGCATAAATATACCCAAGTTAAGAAACTGTGATTTAGACGAATATTGTGAAAGTTCCACTAACTGACTATTGACTGCATGCTCTATCAAGAAAAATGTATCACTAACGTCGGATTTATTATAAAATAATTATCTCGTAAACATAATTATTTAAAATTACTTAGAAATCAATTTTGTTGTGTATTTTAGTCCAGGGTTACATTTGTATTTTTATATCAATTTGTTTAGCTGCTTCTACTCTGATACCTATGGTATTTTTCATACTTTTAACAGGGAATAGCCGAGATGCCCCTATTATGCCTAGTACATCTTCTATACAGCATTCCAGTAAAACTCCAACTCCCGCTCCATCATCTACACCTACCAGTGACCCAGCACTTCCACAAGCAGAATCGCCAGTTATCGAAAGTACTCTCAAACGAAAACTTATTAGAAAAGATTCTACCAAACGTTTTTCTGCAACTAAAATAAAAAACGCTGCTAAAGCCAGATTCATCAAAATGATTAAAGAAAAGGCTCCTTTGGCAGAGGAAGAGGATGATGATTTAGATTTGGCTGAACTGGATGACGACATAGTAGAAGCAGGACCTTCATCACATGATTATAAAGATGAATTTTTAGATTTAGAAGTAATTCAGGAAGAGAAAGAAGAGGACTTGCAATCTGCCAAACCAATCGAACTTTGGAACCCAATTTCACCATTAAAACCGACTATTATTGACGATGAAACAGATGAGGGTGTGTCATCTGCTGACAGTTTAGATTGGTCATTTCAACAAGAGAGGGTTGTGGAGAAACGTGTTGGAACTGTTGAAGAAGACAACCAATCCATTGTCAGCTTTGAACTTCCTTATTTCATAGAAAGACAGGCAGAAAGAAGTGTGGAAAGCCTTTCACTCTATTCATTGACATCTATGTATCCAGAAGAAGTATTTACTTGTAACCTTGAACCACCATCTGAAGTCACTGAGGAGATGATAGAAAAAAGTTTAGTGAAGAAATCCGAATCTTCTATGCCACAAAATATGCCTGAAGAAATTGATGAAATGATCACGTGCTCCAATTTCGATAAAGTTGACAGTTCAGCACCTTTAAATCTTCTAGAAGAGATGGAGGAAACCATAGAAGGCAGGCGTTTTGGTGACGTGGAGTCATTGGTTCCATCGTTTATGCAGGAGGTTGAAGAAGTTATTGAATGTGAAAATGCTTCAAATGTTGCATCGTCGTTGAGCAGCGAAACAAAAGGGGATGAACTGCTAGCACCAATATTTCTTGTAGAACTTCAGGATACACAGACCGTAGATGAAGGATGGACTTTGCAATTAAGCGTTCAAGTGGATGGTAAGTGCATTTTTTTGTACCTATCCGCTTTTGTCCTCGGATATTAAAACACTACCTAATTACAAAATTATTTGCTTTTTATACAGATATCAGACGAAAAAATATGCCACAGGCCTCATGCCACTATGTCCGACGTAGAAGGGTTATTATACACAATAACAAAGTAGATATTAGTGCTTGAAAATTATACTGGGAATACAGGTTTGACTATGGCTATCTTAAGCCTTAGTCATGTTTGGGGAGGGGGGTGGGCGATGGTCGCGATCCCCCTAAGGATTTTAGAAATTTATTGAAAAGCGGTTCAACCGATTTTCATAAAATTTGGCATAGACATACTATTTATATTCTGCTGTGGATCTTTTGGTGTAACTTTTTGGTCAGAGCCCCTTAAGGTCAAAATGTACTTTTTACAAAAAACGTTACTGAGATCAAATATTGATGAAATTAGTTAGTAATTGAAAGATACGCTATAAACACTCCATTGTGTAACATATATTCTGGGGTTTTGAAAATATGATTCTTTTTCCTTAGGGTAAAACCTGAGAACCACTAAAAAACTTGTTGTAATTAAAAACCGACCCCAGTATTGTCGTCCTCATAGACCATTAACTAAAATAGTGAGGTATCTATTTTTATAATACAATATTTCAAATTTGAGCAATGTAGAATGCATCGTTTTGATTTTAGAGCCAATATGAATATCGGTTTATTTTGGCTAAAAAAAAAATTTCTGCATTTGTATTACTGAGTTCCCAGACCTACACACGAATTTGAAGTTTAAATGACCTTCCAAACACCATAAAATTAAATTTAACAAATACTCCATTTCATTGATTGTTGAAGTGCCTATCTGGTTCATAAATTGAATATATTTAAAATGTCATAAATTCTTTTGTAGAATAATGAATTAACTTTATATAAACCAAAATTGGGACTATTTTATTCAAATTTGAAAACAGTATTAACATTTATGTTGGTTGTTGTAGCGCTCACCCAGTCCATGAAAATCATTGTGTTTTATCTAAATGATTATAGCTACATATAATCTAAAACTTAAAAATTTCAGCAACATTTAAATATATGGTTGGCATATATTTATCAAAAGTTGAAAAAAAACTCACCAAATTTTGTAATTTAAGGGCATAAAAATCAATAATCAATATCTAAATTTTTAAATGTTATGTGCTTTTTATCGATGAATCTTTCCAAGCTTTATATCCAAGCTTTTTATCGATGAATCTTTCCAAACTTTATACAAATCAGTCCATAGGAAGTATGATATTCTAGGGGTTCATAAACCCC
Source organism: Parotoplana pacifica (assembly GCA_034780595.1). Taxonomy (NCBI): domain Eukaryota; kingdom Metazoa; phylum Platyhelminthes; order Proseriata; family Otoplanidae; genus Parotoplana; species Parotoplana pacifica. Next base: position 3,444 of record JAUYWI010105749.1, read on the forward strand.
CTCCCAAGGGACGACGACACACTAAAAAAAGTGAGGGACAACGAAGGGATAAATAAACTATTAGAACAAATGTTTATTTTGATCAATGTATCACAAATAAAATGCTTTGTATAAAGAGTAGATTAAATTTTATCAAGTTAAAAAATATATAGTTTCTATATAAAATTTATTACGATTTACATTTTACTTGTCCTTGGTAGGTGAAAATCAACTATAGAATTTTTTTATATCGGTCTCTATTAGACATACATATGTTAGCGGAAATAGGCACAAATAAGATTTATCCATACTTAATAGGTATTATCAATAATTACTAGACATATTCATAATTACTAGGCATTATCCATAATTACTAGGCATTATCCACAATCACTAGACATTATTCATAATTGCTAGGTATTATCGATAATTGCTAGATATTATGTATAATGCCGGGAATTATGCATAATTCCTTAGTTTTAACACACTAGAATGATTAAAATGACTAAGCAATGAACCAAAGTTTCAAACAAAAAGTGACATTGATTAGAGAGGCAGTAGCCTAGTGCTTAGCACGTTGGACTAGCGATCCTAAGGTCGTGGTTCCAAATCCGAGCTGCGACCAATAGTATATTGAAATGGTTCGATTACGAAAATCAGCGTCTACACAATACTCCGTCTATCTTGCAGTCTGGGAATCTGCATGTTGGATGCTAAACAGAATTAAGGTTCCCAAAATTTGCCTAAAAAATCCTTTGAGTTCATTAGCCTTCTCTTGTAGATCTCTTACATTTGAGCTACAATAATCAGATACGAATTATGGATACATCCTTATTATGCCTATCTCCAATTACACATACTCCCCCAGTCGGATGAAAACATCGCAGTGACTAAAATTTCTACTTTTTAGATGTTTTTATTTATTTGTATGACAATCAAATTTATTTTCGTTTTGCTTTAAATCTTTAAACAATGCAAGTGCGACGTTTGTGCAAGCCAATAATTCTACCAAAGTTCTTTCTACAAATGAATAATGAATATTTAAAAAAATCGAAATTTTAGTCATTGCAAGTTTTCATTCGATGGGGTATAACTATTTGCATTCATTTTATTATCAATTTCGTATAAATTTTTCTTATTCAAAAGTATTTTTAGAAAACTTTAATTTTTATAATTTTAATTAAATTGTAATCGAATGTAATACTTTGAATTAGATTTCATTTCCATAAATTACCAAATTTTAAGTGTCTAATATACAAATATTATTTGGAGAACAAATTATGCTATTTGATATTATCCGTTCCATTTATGTATAAATATATAACATGTTTTGCAATAGTAATTTATTCACAGCACATGTTCAACATTTTTAAAAATATTAAGCTGCTACCACTTTCAATACTTACAGGGAGCCTCCAATTAGTGCATAAATTGGACAAAATCTGAGCCAAATAGAACATTTAAAATCAATCAATATTGTGTGTAATTTTAAAGTTCCTACCTAAGACACCTTTTTTGTGCACACATTTAAGGAAACGTCATTCAAATTTTCTTTGAAACACATGTAAATCGATTTATAGGTCATTAAATTTCGAGTACGATACTAATTATTTAATTTTCGGAGACATTTTTTTAATGAAGAATATTTTGGGAATGATTTAATTCGCAGCCATATTATCTGCACATGAAGTAACATTTACAAATTCAAGTTTGTATTTCAAAACGATAATTATGTTTTTTTAGATTATATTGATCTGTCTGTAAACTTTTAGATAGATGGTTGCATTCTGCATCAATTTTATTAGTCAAGCATGTAAGAAATACCTATTTTTTATGATTTTTAAATATAGACTTGTTTTCATAGGGAGAGAAAAATTATTAAAATTCACATGCATTTTATGTTTATAATGACATTAGTGGTATAACAAATATTATTTATTAGTGCCTAGTTATCAGAAACAGTTTACTATCCAAATATATAAATATAATTACGTCTGGTTTACAATAAATGAAAAATTACTCGGTATTTATGTAGTAAAATATAAAAATAACATTTTAATTTCCAATTCAAATATATTTTTTAAAATTGAAACATATCTTCGTTGTCTATTTGATCTTTTCTATTATAATATCAATGGAATTTTTAGTATATAAAGTATTATTTGTCTATAAAAAATGCTAAATCATTATGGTTTTTCAAAATAAGAAAACATATATAGCTTATCTTAAGATTTGTTGATAATTATTAAATTATTAGAGAACTATCAAATGACAAGATAATTTTTTAAACAGTCAGCCTCTCTGCCCAATATTGCCGACTATGAAAAATATCATGGTTCAAGCAACTTGTATTGATTTGTTTAATTATATTAACAACTGCAAGCAAAGGCAGATTACATTTGTAAGTTAGTCTCCAATGGGATAGTTTTATTACCTTTTATATTACTTCAAAGCTTTACTTACTGAAACTAACTTATTTCAATCTTTGTAACTTTGTCACTTTCAAAAAGGCATGTCGTTTATGAATCGAGGTTCTGTCAATTATATAGAATCTGTACCTGCATATGGATATTCTAAAATATGTACAATATAAGCTGTTTAGTACATTTAATTTCCAAATAGGTTGGTTCTAATGCCTTGTGGAACAGTTGTTTGAATGTTTACTATTAAAAAATGGTAGGTATCTTTACTTCACTTTTTTCCTACCAGAAATGCATACTTTGTTCAACAGGTAATCATTGCATATTTATAAGTTCACTTAAACAAAAAGACTAACAAGTCAACTATTAATACTAAAATTACGTTGTTAACGACTGAATTTGTATGATCTTATATTGTTTTAACAACATTTTTAGAGTCACTCCGGAGGTTACTAGTCACAGATTACGATGTTTGGGACCGATCATAAAATATCAAGAATGCGTGTAGGTATTTTTTTCTGGTTACCGTGTGACTAATTTTTTTAATGAATAATTGCTGTTATTTCAAACTGTTATGAATGATATGGAGAAGCATTATCTAAGCTAAATTGTTCGTTTTAAAGAAAGTGTAAGTTCAGTTTTAAAATTTTTTTTAGTGGTTCAATTGTTTTCAAAAAGACCAAAAAGATGGTTAGCTCTATTCAAAAGAAATTCCAATCGAAAATAAGAATATGGATAGCTGTCACTTTAAATTAGTATAGTGTTTTTAAAGAATGAAATTAAAAGAATAAAGCAGGTATATCTACAAGGTAGCAAAAAGGTTTCGCCCAATTTTACACAGTATGTAAGAGTAGACTTTTCTTGTGCATTCATCATAATGAGACACAATTTGAACATTAAAATAATTTTTGCTTACTACATGAAACTTTTATTATGCACTATATATATGACTGTTTATGTATAGATAATAAAATTTTGTGATTTACTAACAAGCCTCCCACGCTCCCACAAAATTTTTTTAGGTTTAGAACATTTTTTAAAGTTAAAAAAATCTAAATACTAGTAAAAACAGTTGTTTATTGCATATTTACATTACTCGTTTACTACATGTTTTGATAATATTATACTTACATTCATATAGTGTGTTACTATAGGTCATATTTATTATAGAAGATCGAAGATAGTGTTTAATGCAATAGAACCTTTATTGTTGTTTAATGATTCACATAATAATAATGAATGGGCAAGCATTACTGACCAAGGTAGTTGATATCAGATACAAAATATGAGTTAAACATTTTGCATGGTCATGGGCAAAACAAAAGAGGAAGGATGCAAGTTACAAAAAATGGAGCAAAGTTATCAAATAAGTCGCAAGTTTCACTTACCTAGGAAATTATTTCCCAAATAATGGTAGGTGTAGGTGCGAGTTCGAGATCGGAGAAGAATTGGCATGGCTAAAAGCACGTTCTGGAAGTTGGATTACATCTTGCGAGATCGCAATACTCCTATCTCTCTTAACGAAGTCTGCTAAACTGCTACTTTATGTCGATCCTGACCTATGGAAGTGAGACCTGGAAATGACCAAAATCACATATCGGCCGTTTGCAAGCTGCAGAAATGTGGTTTCTCAAACGCATGGTCCGGGTACCACATACTCCATACGAGACAAATGAAAATGATTTAGAGGGCAGAAACAAAGAGATCACTGATTCATACTATATGAACAAGACAAGCAGCTTTTTGGGACATGTCATGAGAAAATATGGAATTGAGACATTGGCTGTGACTGGCAGGGTTCATGGTTAAAGGGGTACAGCTCGATCACGCGAGAATTTTATTAGTAGTCTGAATCAGTGGATTCATTCAGAAAAGAGAGATGTTGAGGTGACTATGGATAGAAGTTTGGTGAAATATGATCTCCAACGCTCTGATTGCGCAAGGAACCTGATGATGATATGATATTTAGCAGGAAAACAGTCACATGTAATTGTTAGTTATATAGGACTTCACAGGTATGAGTATGAAGTGGAAGATAAACCACTAAATATTGGCTCAAATTGGGAAGTTGCTCCAAAATCCTCAAACAAGCTTTGCACAGATATAGCCATCTTAAAGATGCATGTCCCACAGCAAACCATGAAGCTAGATCAGTAAGTGTTTCCATCATATATAAATCCTCTCGATGAGCCGCAGATAATATGAAGAAAAAGGAATATAATTGAAAAATTGATTAATTTTAAAATCCATTACATTTAACTCTTGGTGCAACGTGCATGTGCCGATGTTGATGATTCCTGCGTGGTATTTTTCAGCCAGTTCTTTCCCACTAAATATTAGAATTTTGTATTTTCATTGGGGCCATCCATTCCAATGTAAATTGGGGTCCAGCTTCATTTCTTCCAGCATATGAAAAAAGTGTTCAACCAGATCATCAGACACACGGTGGCCAACGAACAATGATCCACCATAAATAGAAACAACTTGGTTTTCTTTGGGAGACCAATATTGGATGTACGCATCATACTTCTTCTTCACCTGGGACGTTGTGACTTTATCAAATCTGACCTTTAAGATTATCAATTTTCTTTTCTTTAACAACAGGTGAAATGCCCCCCATCCTTTTGAAAATTCAAAGTCTTCAGTAGAACTGGTAAAAGAATTATTGCAATTAATATATTTGAAAGCCTGAATTATTTCTGCATTTGCAATTTTATTATCTGGGGTTAATCATGGACTTCTATAAATAGCTATTTATAGAAGTCCATGGGTTAATGTAATCATTTTATTATTGGCTAACTGAAGAGTATTGTTGCTGCCATTACTAAATACAAACATCAATTGTTTCTGAGAGCTGCACCCAGTATATAATTGTTCAGCTGCTGTGTTTCTGTTCTTTTATGTGTAATTTAACTTGACTAATACCACCTTTGTCAATCTTAAAAGACTTACAACAATGTGCATATTTTCCCAAAGATTTATCCTGACTAGGCTTAAAAAACAGAAATTGCCGTTCCCAGTTAGGTAATTGAATAACTAGTTACATTGAATATATGTAGCACATGCTAATGTTAAATTAATAATGGTAAAGTGGTAAAATATTTATTTCCAATCAATCCAGTTAGGCTAAGTTTAATGACTAAAAATTATTTTTTCATTCCACATTAAATACTTTGGTAAAAAACAGAATCTATTGAACAATGTATAACTAGTAATTCATAAAAATAATTTAGAATCTGATGGACTGAATCGAGTGTCAACTACTTATAAAATTACACAAGAAGACAGACAGTTGTATATACAAGTAAAGAAGAGAAAACAAAAACCCAAATCAAAATGTTATATATTTCATAAGCTTGAGAAACAATTTAAAAAATTGTACACAAATATGAAAATCAAATTACATATACACACTACTTTTTGTGATTGCACAATTTAAGAATATATACATACATACATACATATATATAACATACATATATACACTTGTTTTAGATAAATTAAATTGTGCTAGTATAAAAACACTTTTTTATGTTTTTCAGGTTTAAATTATGTATATTTCGGTTTTGGCCAAAGTCATGTAAATTTAGGTATTTTAGGTTCAGTGGGAGGCCTGTGCTCATCTTCTCAAAATATTTAAGAATCATTTGTGAAAACATTTGGAGGAACTTTTTTTGTCACACTGTATATTTGCAAAAAAAACTTTCAAACCAAAAAATATGTGATTTTTTATCAAACTACTCGTATATTTCGTCAGCATTTCTGATCCCTAAGTTTAATTATGTGTTTTAAAATTTCAGAGCTAACAATTTGATGATGCCCACCCAAGGAGTGGATGCTTAGGTACCCCTTGCTTCTATGAAAATCTATATTCTTGACCAGGCATTGTTAATTTAGTTGATTGTGGTTAGAATGTCATTTCGCATCATTTGGTATCAAAAATAACTTTGAAAAGAAGGATACTTTAGATATTGAACTATGAGTAATATAATTTCTCTCCTTTAGCTTAGCTAACTTTAAAATTAAAGAAAATAGATAAAATGACATAAATTCAAATTCTCTCAAACCCATTCATTATATAGAGGTTGAAAGTATATTTGCCAAATATGTATAAGTCAATTATATCCAAATATTTGATTTCAGGTATGTATTGAATAACATCTATACTGCAGACAAACATACAAAAAGGAAAAAATAAGAATCTGGCAGATCTTCGACAGTACTTACACCATAGAATTGAACCACAGAGTAAATTATACAGAGGTCCGAGACTCACCATTTCTTAAATGAAGCAGTTGAGAAAAGTATCAAATTAAGTGTAAATTATTTGTATAGGTATAAATCTGAAATATCTTGTAAGAATTTTAAGGTGTTAAACTGTTATGCCTAAAATATCTGCATTTTCCCCTATCTCCGTAATATTAAAAATAGGTAGTCATAGATATAGATTTCGAAATTTAAGAAAATTCAATGACATTTATAAGGAGTCGAATCTCTTTGCCTGTGGCTTCAACATAGAAACAACAACTTTTCAGAATAAAATTAAAACTATGAAATCATGTGCATCTTGTTCTACACCCAAGCTGAAGCACAATATGATGGTCAGTCAAGCTTGGTGATTATCTAGTCTTTCCGAATACTAAAAATTAAACTATAAAACAATTCAGTCAGAAATGAAAAATATAAAATTATTGAAATGTAAACAGCGGGTGGTTGTTTTCTATGTAAAACATTTTCATTTAACTTTAAAGATGTAAACATGTGCGGGTTGAAATCTGCAGTACACATGTTCAAATTTTATATTGTCACCCTCTTGGCGTTAGTCACCCATGTTCAAAATCTGATTTTTCAGAAATTGTGGGTTATGTAAAGAAATTCAATATAAACTGATTGCAGAACTAGAAAACAAATTCAAAGACCCCATAACACACCCATGTCCAAATGGTAAAACTGCGGTTTAAGCCCACGTCCACGAAATAGTGTAAGCTCGCGCCTTAATCATCAACATGGGTTATTTTTTAAACTATAAATTGTCCTAAAGCTTCGAAACCAATTGAAAAGTCTTAGAAAATGAATTTTGTGGTTCCGTATTCGACTTTTATTAGTTTATAGAGGCTATTCTGTAGCACCAATTTGTCTTTTCTCGTTTTTTATGTTCTTAGTATCCTTGTTCAAATCAGATTTTTCTGGTGGGGGCGTTTCCCCCACACCCATGTCAAATGTGTAGTTGGTTGCGAAATAAATTTAAAAATAATTTAAAGAAATGGAATTTGTGACTTTGTTTTTCGACTATGTGTCGCTCGTATAGGTTGTTATCCTACATCATGTTTTATGTTTCTTGTTCTCTGATATCCCTAGCCCCCAAGTCAAGATTGTATAATGTTGCCGGTGGGTGATGAACCCCGCCGCTTCCGAAAAAATGTGGCTGGTCCTAATCATTTAAGTACAAAATCTGACTTGTGCTAGCCAAATAAATACTATACACACTCATTTTGGTATCATGGGTAGCAAACTTCATGCATTATTTAGGAATATGTAAGTTATGCCAAACTGTAAATTCGTTTGGAAAATATTCGAACAAATTCAATTGTTATCTTCTAAGTTGAAACTTTAAACGGATGCACTACCGTCAAATTTGGTGGGGTAGCCGCATCGCGAATCCCGTATAATATTTTGAAAGTGCCCTTTTTGACGGTTTTATTGTCGAAAAATATTGCTGGTTTTACTGAATTTATGCAAAATGTGGGTTGCTTCGCCAAATCAAAAATATCGCAATGCACAGTTTGAAAGTTTTTTTATAATTTGAGTCTAATATTAGCTGTCTCGTTGTTACGGTCGTAGAGTTAAATGTTTGCGAGAAATAGGGAAAAAAGTACCACCAAAGGCAACATAACATTCATGAGACCATTCTATGGTCAAATAAATAATAACAAAAAATATGGGATTTAGGACCCTCAGTGTTGAGTTTAAGCCAGTTTTATATGTATACAACTGTTACTTTTCCCATAATCTAGTTATCATTTAAATTATAAAAGACCAAATAGGCACTAGTAAAATTAAAAGATAAATCATATTATTTTGGTCATTTTGACTCAACTTTAGTCTTTTGGGTCTCCACGAGACGTCAAAGAGATCAGACCAAAACTCTTAAATGAATTTCATATGACAGTCTGGCAATATTTTCTACACTCACCAACCACAAGACGTTAAATTTAACAAAAAATTGATTTTTGTTTAAAACTTTGGACAAACACTCACGAAATCCTCAAATAAATGTTTGAATTCCTTGAAAACACAAATCTATTTTATTGCCTATTCTTTACCTACAACAACAAGAAAACATTCAAATGAACTTTCAACACATGTGTAGTGCTCGTATGATACAATTAATTTGAAAAGTTGATATTTTTGCTTATTATTGGACGCTTTACAAATTTATTCCTTCATAAAAAATTTTATTGTTAAAATCAATCGCAAAATCGTATAAACAGATTTTATATTCATTTTAATGTTTTTAACTGTACAAAGTTGATCAAAACAATTTGGTAAAACCATTCAATAAGAATGAGAAAGAAAACAATAAAAATTGTCTGTTTGGTTTTATTATAACTAGATTTCCTACCTGCATTAGATACAAAGATTACCCTAAAAAAATGACTGACCCAAACGATATACATAATGTACATTACACAGGGCGATAAAAACAAAATCAAAATCTTAACATGATCATGATTCATCCTGGGGTAAACATAATTATCCAACATGGGCGAAAGGTAAATTGGAAACGTTTAGCTTGGTTGTGTTATCCTATGAAGCGGTCTAAAAACAATTTTTTTCTTTCCGAAACTCTGATTGAATTGAAATTTAGTATACAGTTACTTTGGATAAAAACATTAACAAATGCTTTAAAATGATAAAATTCTGCTTTATATAATCACTGTGTATTTAAAAAATAGATTTGAATTATTATATTCTTAAATACCTGCATAATACAATCATTTGTTACATGTAAACAAAATATATGTCATGATAAAGTTTGCAAGAATTACAAACATGAGACTAAAACAGCTAAGGTCTCCAAATATCATATATTAAATTTTTTTGTGAAATGGCTAAATTTTTCACATGTAACGATATGTTGGTGGAGAGTTTTTGGTCTATAAAATCTAGGAATATGCGATAGTAATTTGTACTATAGCACATTATTTTAAGTTATACAATTCCTAACAGGTGAGATATTGCTGAATCTGTTGAATCTCTTTTACATATCACAAGCATTAAAAATACGCAAGTTACTATTAACATTTTTGAGTTACAATAGTCCAACTTAAAAAATAAAAAATGATTTATTTCCTAATAATATTGCATGATTTTCAGATAATATTTTTAATGTGATCAACAAAGCTAATTGATTATCAAATAAAATAACAAGAGATTCTGTGTCTAATCCAAATATAGTAGGTATTTATTTATCTATGATTTTTATCGAAATTTACCAATTCTTCTAAAATTTAATTAATGCGATATAAAATCATTGTTCATTGTTTTTATAGAAATTTTATTGATATATTGTCACTTTAACAAAATTATAAAATCTGTAGCTGAGATTTTATCAACTCTTGAAATAGGTTTATAGATTTGTTGATGATCTATCCAAAATCGTCGTCACTCAAATTTCAGTTTAATTAGACTTTCAAAAATGGAAAAATCTCAACTCGTCATGATACAACTCCTGATAAAAATTAGCCTTACCTTCTTAGTCACTAGTTATTGGACTGAGCTATAGATTTTTTTGGAAATTAAGAGTTTTAAAGAACATTCTTAAAGTTAAGGACGTTTTTAGATCCACTTTACTATATTTTGAAAATCTTTCCCTTATACTCTTTTACAAAGTTTATACATTCAATAAGTGAAATTATTTCAAAAAGTTAAATATATATTTGATAGTTTTAACACTAATTTTTACAATTTAGAACATTTTTCAATAAAATTTGATTCGGATTATAAAACAATGACAGACTAGCTCAATTATTTACTTAGAACAAAATTTTAGGTCAATATATTACAAGACATTAAAATTAAAAGCTAAACAGTCTCATTTGAGTAAACATTTTATTTGACCTTTGTTCTCAAGGTAATCCAATGCCAACGTTGGAATGGGAGTTGGATGATGTTCCAGTGAAAACTATGGCTGGCGGTCGACAGCAAACTTATGAAGAAAACAATTGGTTCATTCTAGAGATACAGAAAATGAGTCCTTCTGATGCCGGAGTGTACGCCTGTACTGCAACAAATAGCAAGGGAAGAGCTTCCTGTGAATCCTATATCACAGTTATTCCTACAAAGTGAGTCCATGAATCCTAGATCACAGTTATTACAAAGTCCATTAATCCTAGATCACAGTAATTACAAAGTCCATTAATCCTAGATCACAGTAATCACAAAGTCCATGAACACAGCTATTACAAAGTCCATGAATCCTAGATCACAGCTATTACAAAGTCCATTAATCCTAGATCACAGTAATCACAAAGTCCATGAATCCTAGATCACAGTAATCACAAAGTCCATGAATCCTAGATCACAGTAATTACAAATTTCATGAATCCTAGATCACAGTTATTACAAAGTCCATGAATCCTAGATCACAGTAATTACAAAGTCCATGAATCCTAGATCACAGTTATTACAAAGTCCATGAATCCTAGATCACAGTTATTACAAAGTCTATGAATCCTAGATAATAGATATTACAAAGTTCATGAATCCTAGATCACAGATATTACAAAGTTCATGAATCCTAGATAATAGATATTACAAAGTTCATGAATCCTAGATCACAGTTACTAAAAAGTTCACGAATCCTAAATTACAGTTATTACAAAGTCTTTGAATCCTAGATTACAGTTATTCTAGAGATTTTGAATCAGATTATTGACCTTCACTGTAGATTTTAGATCACTACTGTATTCAATCTTTATTCAGCTTTCGATTGTTCTCATTTTTTTGTTAGCTTAGTTGTCGTCAAGGCCTGATATATGTATGTATTTCTCCATTAAATGTTCATTTCCCCCTAGCAGATTTTTATCTACCTATTCTAGTATTGTTATTTTCAACTTTTTTGGACGATGTTCCTCATCCAGAGCTTTAGAAGTCTCTCTATGATCGTTTTTATAAATTCACACTGTCACTATCAAAATAATTCTTTTAAAAGTACTTATAGTTTAGATATATAGGTATATGAATCATCATCAATAAAAATGCTAGTAGAATCGTATCCAAATATCATTAAAATTCTTGAATGCTTTCTAGTTAATTTAAGGTACCTAAGTAAGAAATTTCAAATTCTCAGAAATTATGTCTATTAAATATTGCTAAGGAATGATAAATAGACTATTTGGCTTTTTTTTGTTTCATATTACTTAAATTTATGTTTTATTTTTAGATCTATACGGGACAATATTATAACAGATTTAGATGATACAGATTTAAGTAAGCAACCATTCAAAATTAATTTTTACAAATATTATTTTGATTGAATTTTTCTTATTTTATTTAATACCAGAAATGAATTTCATTGGATTCAACGGCATTTTATATTTTGTTAACATTTTAATAACCAACATAATAATACAACGATATACAGACAAGAGAAATCATCTAAATGTAATGTATTACAAAATTCTTTGGCAGACATTGATTCCGTAGTTTCGCATATGAACATCTTTTACGATTTTATTGCACAATTATCTTTATAGCAGATCAGAAAAGTATATATTGATGTTTACGTAGGTGCACAGGATATGCTTTAGGTTTAGGTCAGGCAAATATGCATATATAGAAATGATACATACAATATTATTTGTTTATAAATTGTAATAACTGCACTATACAATTAATATCTTTGAACCCAAAATAAATAAACAGAGAGATTGTTTATCTATTAGAGCTTTCGCTTAAAATTTATTTTAAAGGCGATTGATTAATCAACAAACGCAAATAATATTAGACTCTTTTCATAAGCTAAATTATAAACTACTGTAATTAATCACAGAAAAACTACGTAGGTTTCAGTTTAGGCAAATAATTGTCGAATGTTTATATTCACATTTGTATTTTTTGAAAAGCATTCCAAGATGAATATGGTAAGTTTTTTTTACACAACTTACCCGTTTACATTAATTGTGCATTTATAATTAACAAATAATAATATGGTGCCCAGCAAAACTATCCTCGTTTTTCATATGATTTTTACGTAATGCTTTATAACGGTGCAATGGTATGAACATTTTTTCTATGCATTTTTGATTAATTGTAAGATAATTATTTTATTGTTAAGAAACATTGGAAAATATTGTGTGCATGTTTATTAACTACCTAAAATGGAAAGTATGTTGATACAATATTGCTACATTAGTATTTGCGATTCATTCATTTTCTCTTATATCCGTGACAACTTGTAGGTTAAATATGATTTACTATATTATAGTTGATTTCAATAGAATGCTATGATTTTGGAATAAAATATAAATTTAACCAAAAAAGGGAAGTTTACACACTTTTACCATCTTTGAATTTGTGAATTTCCCTTTTTTGGATTAAATCTATTATGCTCATAGAGTAATAAATATATATACAGAGGTCCGACTCTTGCTGGAGGTGTATGCAGTTTTATACTTCTATGAATTGTCCTCAATAGAAAAAAAATATTATATATAAAATATTCATAATTATCATACCATTACATAAATTGAACAATTTTGCTATACAGACTGTGTATTGGATATAAAGACATGTTTCGCTATTTTTTATAAACAAAATTAAATCTTAATTTATCAATCTATGAATTTATTTGTGTAAAAATTATGCAACTTTGTAGAGGCTCAATTTAAGAAATTATTATAAAAATCGTTGAATTTTATTTACTACAGAGAAGATAGAGATCCAGCGAGAGTCGGACTTCTGTATAATATAATTACTCTGTGATTATGCTATGATTTGTTGTTTATAAAGGTACGCTTATGTTTAGCAATAGTTTGTTACCCTACTCAATGTCTCTCGCGTTATTTTGGGGTTCCAATAATTTAAATAGTGATAAAATAATTCTTACAAAATTTATTGTTTATTGATTGTGTACAAATGATTTACAAGAAATATGTATTACTTTGCCTGTTCAGACTGAGACAATAAATTGAAATTATATTTGCAATTTTTAAATGTGTTTACAATAATACTGTGAATGAATTCCTACTCAATCTTTATTAAACACATTGGATTACTAAATTTGTAGCATTTAGATTTATACTTATACATAAAAATTCACTCAAATAGCTCTATAATTAATTAAGATTAAAAAGTAATGAAACTTGAAACTATTGTAATAAGTGTTTTCTGCCGACTTATCAAAACCAATGCATGTCATATGATATTATCACATGATCTTAAGCTAGCATGACCTCACTGCTTTATTTGGAGTTAATAAAAGAATTACCAATTTTTTTACATTATTTAATTTTTATTAAGTTTATGGATAATCTGTTTAAATATTTTGTTAAAATGTAATATATTCAGACTAATACAATTTGATTTAATTACCTATGTGATGTGTCTCAGATGCGGGATGCAAAGCAGATTAGAGAAGTCATTCCATCATTATGCAACGCTTAAGTCTTGCCCATAAATTTTATAGGATCGTTAAAATGAGCTATTTTTGTATTTTTACCACTAAAAAGGTAATTAGAGTGAACAAATGGTATGGAAATTACTTGTCGATAAGACCCATTTTCAATGACTCTATAAAACCCATTAGAGCAAAGTTGAGCTTTTACGAATCATGAATTTTTACTTCAGTTGTTTTGTTCTTTAAAAATTACCATAGGAACATAAAATGTTAAAAAGCCCGGAGCGTAAAACGCCCTGCTCACATAAAATTAAGAAGGAATATTCAAAAACAACGAAAGTAACAATGAAAGCCTCGACAAAAAGAACATAATCAAAGATAGAATACTCATGAAAATTAAAAATATGATCTAAAAAAGTTAGGTGCGTAAGAACAGGGCATTTTACGCCGAAAATTTATATTTACATAACTAATACCTATTTTTAACAGAAGCTCCTGTTTTTTTGTTTTTTTACTTTTATTACTACTAAAAAATTCTGCTTCGGGCCAATTATATTTTACTGGAACACATTTATTTCAGAAGCAACAAGCAAACGGCATGGTACACCTGCTAGTTCTGCAACCGTTACGCCAACAGGTGAGATATAAACTCCTAAATTTAACAAAAAACGAATAATTTTATAGTATTTACAGGTCCTCTTTTTATAAAATATTGTTTTAAAAGAACTGTAAATCTTTATTAACACTTTCCCGTATATTTTACGTTTTATCCATGACAATGCACGTTCTCATATAGGGATGCGAACGGTTGCAATACCGTTCGAGCCGGCTATCTGGATAGGTAATCACGTCAAAAACCAGGCCTGGTCGACCTTCCTTCAGGTTCAACACTGACATGTATGTCTTGGTATTGTGAAGACGGCTGTATTTATGAATTTAGATCTTTTAAATTGGAAAACGATCAATCTTATTCCAAAATGAATGTCTCTTACCTGATCCTTTTCTCCCTACTTGGCTAAAATTACTAATTATGTATGTCTATATTGAGATTTTTTGAAAAGTTTCGGTAATCTTAATACATCGGGTGTTAACAGGAAACTTGACCTCACTCAATGTGATAAGATAATTTCATTGATAAAAATAATCAACATGGCTTAACTTTTGCTGACCGAAAATATTTTTTAGACCACGAATAGGTATAGGGTGGCCATCCCCTCTCCTCTAGAAAGATTTCTCGTGGACGGATAGATTTTATGGTCCAAAAATTAAATGTATTAAAAAGTATAAAAATTGTTTTATTTAGACTTTTAGGTTAATTGTATCCAGGTCACTAAATTAAATATTTCAAAATATAGTCCGTAGTTATAAAGAATAGTCTTTACTACCTGGTCTACCCCAGTATTTACTGCACCTGAAAATGGTAGTAAAAAATAGTCTTTTCTTTGTTTTTACTGGGGTAGTAATAGTCGGGGGAGCTAGTTTGAGTTTAATGCTAAACTTGGGCATAATGTTTGTGGTATTTGTTGTAGACACTGTGAATAGTAGTTTACAAGAATGTAAAGTTGCACAACCAGTCTGTTTACGCAATATATTAATTCAAAATTCGAGAATACCAAAACAATTTTCACCAAATTATTCCTAATATTGAGTAAAAAGGGAATCCATACTTAAGAACTGCTTAAGAATCAATCCAATATTGGAAAGTTCAAAAATCAATAAAGTCACCAACTCATCAAAATTCGAGCACATCAAAACTTATTTCAGCAAATTATTCCTAATAATGTGTAAAAAGAAAATCCATACTTAAGAACTGCCATTTTGGTCAATTAGGGCTTAAGAATCGATAAAAAAATCGATATTTATCTACTCAACTAAATTTGAGCACACCGAAAATTCTTTCACCAGCTTGTTTCTCATATGCACAGTAAATATTCAAATTTAAATACGGTTACTTATAGTCACCAAGTGGCTTAAAAATCATTGGAATATTGATTTGTGTACCATAAGGTCGTTATTGGCTCGAAAAATAAAAATGAACTAAAGGTACTTCTAAAAGTATTTCTGGAGGATTTACATATTTCATCAGTAAAAGATAGTTGAATACACAGAGCTGTTCATACATGTATAAAATTATAGTGATCGCAGAAAAAATGTACCGATCAAAAGACGACCGTTTTTTATTTCATTACTTATACTTCTTAAATTAAAGTAAAAGAAAACAAAAGACTGCAAACTTATAATCCATTGAATACACAAAAAATAAACGAAATGTTTCGATTTTAATATGGTTCATTATTAGCTCTTTTATGCAGATTCTCTGTTATATTAGCAATTGAATTTGAGTTGTCAAGATAAGATTATTACTCACATGATCAAAACAACAACAAACAATGTTTGTAAAAAAAGTAGTTAATGTTCACATATGATCATGATCATCATTTGATGACGACACGTCTTCTGTGTCCGTCATTTCTGTGTCCACCATTTCCTATTCATCTTTGTTTGGTATTAACTTAGCCCGCACCTGTTTACACATGGACCATACAATTTAATGCTGCCCGTTTCTGACTGCCAACCGTCGGGAATTGTGTCCCTATTATGTAGAATACATGCTTGACGAGTTTGACAAGATGTTCGTGCCACACGGGAGGTTCTCTGGATGTGCATCCGTATTCCTCTTAACAGGGATTGGGTTGTTGTTGTAGCACCTAACCCTTGTAAAAAAGGGTAGTCCTCCCAGTGTGGGTTATGAATTTGATTACTTCTGGTGGATTTAACCATAGGTCAGAGACATTCAAGTGTGTAAGATGATGTGGACAATTAAATATGCATGGGGTGATTGCTTGCATGATGGACATATTGGGAGGATTAATTCTGTTTTGGAATTGGTTGAATAAATGACATGAGTCGCTGCGTAGCTGTCCAAGTATAGTTCTGTGTTGTCTCGAGAAGTCTTGTTTCTGTTCACTAATGCTAAGAGGAGTAGTGTTGAGAATTGGATTATGGATAAGACGTTGAATTGTATCTGATACTATGTTAGTATGAATTGTTTTGATTGTTTGTTTGTAGGTATTATCATCTAGGTCAAGTGATATTTTTTGGTGGAAGGAGGTGTTTATGCTTGGTTATGATATTCTGTTTAAGTTTGCGTTTAGGGTGTGTGTATTGAGATGTTGAAAGATGATGTTTATTTGGATGTTTTGATTTGTGTAATTTGGCAAATGTTTGTGTGTTTAAGAGTGTCATGTGGTCATGTATGGGAAGAACATTTGTCTCGTGGTAAAGGAGATCTGTTTTTTTGGTTAGAGTGTATCCTGTGGCTATTTTGAGTGCAGCATTTTGTACAGTTTGTAGTTTATTTACATGTGTTTTGGAAAATGTTGGGGTCAAATGGATGAGGCATAATTGATAAGTGGTCTTATGAATTGTTCGTATGTGTAAATGATTATTTCTTTGGATTGTCCCCATGTTGTTCCTCTTCGTACTTTAAGAATATTGATGCCTTTTTGGCTTTTGTGTGTATGTTTTTTGCATGTTTGCTGAAAGTGTTTGTTAATTGAGATTTGGATGTTGTCTATCTCGATTTTTGGAGTATAGTTGGATTGTTTTTTGTCAGGTTTAAAGAGTGTTGTGTCTCTCATCGATGGATACATCATAGATGGAAATTTCTTGCTCCACACTTTCATATGGTGGTGTTGCTCAATTAATACTCATTTTTGCATGCAAACTCTCTCCATTTCGTGTGGATTTGGTATTTGGTATGCATAAAGAGAATTCTATCATTAATTTGAAAGAAAAGCGAGAAGAATAAACATATGATATTGCTGGACCACAACAACGACGGCCACAAAATTTTTGAAACGCACTGAGATCTGTCATTTAAAAGAGATATTCCATTATTTATTGTTGCGGAATAAGAAAAGAATGAATATGTGACAATCATATAAGACACTGCAAAATCTATGTGACTATCGAATCTAATTGTTATCTGTACTCCGTGCCATCAGAAGCAGTTGAAAAGGTTCAAGTCTAAGGACTGATAAGTAATCTAGAAGAAACTGATATTCGTGTCCTGTGTCCCAAAACTCTAAAGGTGGCAATGTTTTGTTCGAGCGTGAGACACTGACATAGAAGTCATTTTAGTTTACCATGTTTTCGGATTCACGGATGGGTGAACAGAATCTATGGATATTCAAACAGGAAACCAAAGATGGTTTCTCAACATTAATGCAGTAACAGCATTTTTTGGGGCCTTCTATGTTAGTTATTAACCGGCTTTCATACTTTACCGAGTGCGATTATGTATCTGCATTTTCTCGTAAAGGATAACTTGTTCCTTTTAAGATCGTGGAAAATAATACAGATCTGTGGATGTGAACAGACTATTTCTGAAGTGACATTTACAGTCCTAGAGAACTTAACTTGTAAACAGACATCTGTTAATAGAAGAAGATTTGAACTCCTGCAAAAAAAATATTTTCTGTACCTCACAATGTAAAAGATCCTTTGTGCCAAGTCAAAGTGATTGATGCGTCTTCACTACCTCCCAGTCTCTGTCAATAAGAATTATGGATACACATTCAAAGAACCTCCCATGTGGCACGAATATCATGTCAAGCCCATCAAGCAGGAATTCTACAGAATAGCGATACCATTCCGACGGTTAGTAGCTAGACAAAGGCAGCATTGAAATTGTATGTTCCATATCTGAGCAGATACCGGACAAATTAATATCACACAAAAATGAATTGGAAATGCTGGACATAGAAATGACAGACATCAGATGAAAATTGACTACGTTTTTACAAACATTGATTGTTTTGTTTTAATCAAGTTGTGAAATAATCCTATCTTGACAACTCAAATTCAATTGTATACAATTGTTAATACTGTAGAGGATCGGCAAAAAGGGCTAACAATGAACAATAAAAAATTGAAACATTTTGTTTATTTTATGATTATTCACTGGATTATAAGTTCGTAGTCTTTTGTTTTCTTTTAACTTGATTTAAGAAGTATGCGCAACAAAAAATGATTGCCCTTTGATAGGTACATTTCTGTGCAGCTCTGCTGATGAAATATGTAAATTCAACAGAATTACTTTTAGTTTTTTTCTTTTTCGAGCCATTAAGTTACGTAATCAGCCACCTGTAAATGTATGGTCCACAAATCAATAGTCGAATGATTCTTAAGCCCCTTAGTGACTAAAAGTATCAGTTTTTAAGAGACTACCCATTTCTTGTACACATTATGACTACCAAATTTGTGACCTTATTGATTTTTTAAATATATTCTTAAGCTCCATAGTGACCATAATTAGCACTTCTGAAGTATGGATTCTCTTATTTGCACTTTATTAGGAATAATTTGGTATGGAATTTTCAGGGTGCTCGATTCAGATTATTTGGTGACTTTATTTATTTTTTGAATTGATCAATATTCGATTGATCTTAAGCCCCTTATTGACTGTAAGAAGCAGTTCTTAAGTATGAATTTTCATTTTACACATTTCACGAGGAATAATTTGTTGAAAGAATTTTTAATGTGCTTGAGTTTTGATGAGTTGGTGGTTTTATCGATTTTTTTAATTGATATAGTAATTACGTAAAATGACTGTTTGTGCAACTTAAGAATTACATGTTTGACCATGTCTACAACAAATACTACAAACCTTTTGTGCTCTATATAGGATTAAACTTGACCTAGCTTCCGGACTATAAAGATTGGATTTGCTTTCTAAAATATCGAAATCCATCAACAAATTTTATCAAAAACTAAAGCAATTAGAGTAATTTTTCGATGCTGAAAACTGATTTCATTTAATATGGGAAAGAGGAAAATGCTATCTGTCAGTTTTTATTTTAAAAAATAGTGAAGACTAGCGGCTGGTAGTCTTTACTTTTATAACTACCAAATTTATCGGAAAGGTGAAGAGTTAGTAGAGACTTGGTAGTCTTTACGTTTATAACTACCAATTTAAACCCTTTACTTGAAATCAGTGATAACTACGGGCCATTGTGTATTAGGTATTGTCTGATTTAAATAATATATAATTTGAAAACAAATCACAGAGATATTCATGAGATTTGACAATTTGTCTATTTATGTTTTCACTCTGAAAATTGAACATTTGAACAAATGTTGTTTTATTCTCAAAACACAATTAAATTAATTACCTACTATTCCAGAACTGTGTTATTTCATTTAATACAGTGACATTTCTTAAGTTTTGTAATAATTTTATTTATTACCAGGATGCAACCTGAGAGCCAACAATTTTTAAAAAGTTGTGTTTTTATTTTTCATATCAATCATGTTACCTATACCGAAATCAGTTTAAATATAAAGAAACTGTTTTTTTTAAATACCAAAGTTGTTTTTTAATTAAATCAATAATTGATTGTGTGCCTCAATGCTGGCTTTTTACATGGATATATTTTATCATTTGTAGAATCAATGGAAGATTTGAAACAGCCACGAATGGAAGTTCAAGAACTAATTGATGTAATTGTTTTTAAATAATTTTTATTATAATAAGCAAAAACATAAAATACTACTTTTAGTTTAGCTCGAAGTAGTAATTTGAGAAAATAGAAAATTACTGTACGTGTACGTTAAGATGGAAAAGGAAGTATTAGGTAGTACGAATAAAGTTAAGATAGGTCTTTACTTCAAAATATTAATATCTATGACATGGAGTTATTTTAAAAGAATTAATTCAATTTTTTTTTACAACTTTGTGAGAATTTTTCTTTGATCAAGTTTCAATTTAGTTTGTAATTTAGTTGAAATTACTATCTTTTTTTATTCAAATATCTCATACAATTCTTGGTTTTACTTTACACCCAAACAAACAGCCATTCTAAAGATCTATTCAATTTTTATTAGCATTTTAAATGTTCTTATCGAAAAAAAATTAATTTTATCATCTACATATATGGGATTTCTATATTATGACTAATTTTAATTTCAATGAAAATGGACATATTTGCACTTTATAACTTTTCTTATTAAAATTAAATTATTTTTTTAAATTAATGGACTTAACTTAATAGTGTAAATCTTTAAAATGGCAATAGATTTCAGATTATATATTAATTATAAATAAATTCGATATTTACTACATTTGACTGTATTTTGTTTTGTCTAAATTCAGTTTTTATTTGATCTTAGGCGATGTGTGTCAACATTTTTCATTATCCATTGCTAACAGTTGTCATAGTTATTCTACATATTATGTAATTTTATAATAACACTTTTTAAAAAAAACAATCTTCCATTGCCTACTTACTTGTTTAGTTGGTTCAAAGTGATTAGAAGATATTCAAATAAGCCTACTGAGTAGCTATGTCAGCTGACTAGCATTTTGCCAGCATAAACTTGTTAGTTATTACTATTTTATTTATTATTGCCTTGCTTTACCAAATACGAGTTATTGGACGGACAATAAAATTTATTAGGGTGCTCTTTTTAAATTTTGTTATCGTACGACGTCTTAGTTTTGTTACAGAAAAATGACACAAAGTCTACAACTTTCTACAAATCAGCCGGTTTACCCATGGTTAAGAAAGAAACAGTTGAATATTATGTCAATTTTTATTACGTTTAATTATTCATTCTAACATTGGTTGTGATAGACGATAGGTATATTAGGACAATATTGTATCAAATCAACGTTCGAAGTTTGTATTGATTGGCCTGTCAGTTAAACTTACTTTATGCCCGTCTACATTGAATGGCTAAAATTAAATATATCTCATTTTTATCTATCTACATTGCTTTTGCAGCTATGTGTAATCATTCTTTAAAGACTTTTTCAAAATAGTTTACTATTTAGGCAGGTAATATAAAGATAATAATAATTTAGAATTTCCTGAAACAAAAACTGTAATACACACTAACATACAAATATAAATCGGTATTTAAAAAAATGTTATTGGTTGATTATATGGACATTTATCTGTGTTCCCAGTATTTCATGCTTTCTAATATTTCAAAATAAAGATGGTCATATTTTATTGACTAGTACAGATTATATAAATATTTTGTGTAGCTCTGACACCGACCGTTCAGTTTTATTTCTTTCTGAAGACGCAACAACCTTCAATTCGTTGAGACCTGGGTATTAGGATCAGTTCCTTAGGTACAGGCAAGATATCACTTTGGGAAGGTCATCTGTTGTTTATACATCGCGGAAAATAATACCCAGCTATAGCATTTCTGCACTTTAAACTTAGTTTATCTATTTTGGAGTGTGTCCTTATACTTGTATCTGGTGAATAGAGGCAAATAAATACACACCTTTCGCCCGTAGCATGTGAAGATTATATAAGTGAATTTTGCTGCACATGTGGATCTAGAAGACAGGTATATATACATATTGATGCAAAGAGCGCCAATACGTACTGAAGCAAACAAACTTATCAAACTAGCCTTTCTTTTCTCCAAATGACATATCTAGCCTTTACCTATCAATACAGACTTGTCTATAGATGGTACCGAGGCTAAACATTGAAATACATCGCTACATTAAAAAAGACTTCTTAATAGCCAGATACTGACTGGCGGCTAAATTACTTTATATTCCATAGAAATATTTTAATTGTTATCAAATACGTCATGCACAAATAGGTTTTTAATGTAAACATTCTGTGACATTTGGCAGCTATTGAGATTTATAAGGGTAGTTTGGCCGATTTGTTTTGTTTCGTTTTGATAATTTTTCTTTGCAATTGATGCAAGTAACTTTCGAGTTGGATATATATTCTTAAAATGTGTGCCAAGGATAATTAGTGCAATTCATTGGATTTTTTGTAGTCTGCACGTTTGACCGCAGCTATTTGAGTAAGTGTTGATATTTCCTTTCAGATTCCTCAAAAACTCCAAGAGACTTTATCAGAACTTGAGGAAGAAGTTACTGAGTTGGACGACTTCAGTATGGGAGATGATGGCGGTGAGTACACTATTTCTTTTGTACTTTCTTATGTTATATAATAATAAGGTAGAGGTTTTCTTATAAGGCAAAAAAGTCATGATAGATTTTTTTGTTTACAAGCGTCATATGAGTGATAAATTCGGAGATGGACAATACGAAAATTAAGATTTGTCTCATTTTAGGCTCCCCTGAGACCAATATTAGAGAACCTTAAATGGTCTTTCATGTGTAAAATTCGAATTTCTCAAAATTCGTATTTTACTCGATTGTCCAATTGACATATATTGAGGGTACTGACTTCTGTTGATATGACAAGTAATTAAAAAATGTTGTTTCACGGGAAAAGTTTTCTTAAAAATATTTTTTTTAAATTGAGATTAAATACAATACTACTTAAAAGTAATAGGTAACATTTATAATAGAAAGAGGGGTCTAAAATCTCGCCAAATCTTGATTTTTGTATACTTTATGTACGAATTAGTTTGTATAAAAAATATGGCGCTTGTTACCAAAATTTCGTCATTACCTTCAAATTTCGTCTACCTATAATAAAGTGTTTTAAATGACGAAGGTGATACTACCCACAAACTGCTGAGGAAACTAGGTTGGAATTTTTGATGCATATGAAATTTGAGAAAGATTCAAATAGTACTGACACTTATCTAGCACCCTATAACGTCATCTAATCAGAACTTTTGACATTTAATATAAGGCCTAACTTCCCAATGTGTGAAATTGGGTGTAGAACAAGATGTACATGATTACGTAGTATTCATTTGATCTTGAAAAGATGTTGTTTTTATGTTAAAGTCATTTTTTGCAGTTCTTTTGGTTGGATTACATTTATTTATATGATGTTAGTACTGTCGAAGGTTTGACAGTTTTCAATTTATTATTTTTTAATTTTGTATTATGTTGCAGTAAAGATTTCATTCTACACAAAAAATAATAAAAAATTGAATTTGGATTTGTTACTGATATAGATGTTTTATTTTTTTTATGGTAAACTTTATTGGTTAGCATTCAAAATTGCTAAAATTCTTCTAAATTCTATGACAAACAGTATTAAATTACTATTCTTTAAAGCATTAGAATGATTGGTTTCTTAGATATGGTTCTGGTTCTAAATAAGGTTAATAAAATGTGTTAAATAAAATATATTACTTGTAGCGAGAGATTTAGACGCTTAGAAATTATTTATTATCTATTAGTTTTCAGATAATTTATAATGGTTTAGAAACTATTCAGTCGCTACAAAATTACAATTTTAATGTTTCGACCAGTCCTCAATCAGTGGACCTCGGTTTCTGATTTTATTAACTGTTTTAAGTCAAAACATAGCGGTACAAAAGTTTTAAGTCAAACTTAGAATCACCTAATAGACCGTTAGATTTTGAGCCCATTGCCATTGAGTATTATGAAACTTCTATAAATTGGTCAGCTTTTTGACATCTTTAACGCGAACAAATACTTTAAAAATGCCATAGAAGCCAATTTCGTATACTGATGCCCAAGGTTTAATAGATTTTTGAACAATTTGAGAATAGGTGTGTGCTATGAGAGAGGTTTTCAAAGGGTTAATTATCTTGTATTTTTAGTAGGTCAATAGCTGCAGGAGAAATTAGTTTAAGGTTGATTTTATTTTTATTTTTGTATGTAATAATACATTTTGATTTTTAAACTTCTTAGGTAATATTGAATTGCTAATTTCTGTGCTAATTTCAGACCGAAGTAAAGTTAAACCTTCAGGTAAATTATTATGAATATGTATCGTTATGACTGAAGCAAGACTTTTACCCTATTTATGGTTCTGAATTTACATATTCAATCATTCTATTTTATTAATTATTATTTTAATTACAATAGTAGTTTATTACCTACTATAAATTTAATCAATTTGTTGCATTAAAATTAGGGAAGTTATTTTTTATGTTTTTGTTCAATTCAATCCCATTTGTGACTTTCTTTTAACTCTGTGTTGGTTTCATATATCTCACCTTTACCTAATTGCCATGGTATTCCAAATGGTTCATTGCTTATAAAAACAAGGTTGGTTTTAAGAGTAAAATTTCTGTTGGTTTTAAGATTTATATCTGATTCTGAAACTAATTTTGAAATAAAAATGGTATTAATCTAAAGCTATTGATTATTACAACATTTAAAAAAAGTTATTTCATTTTAAGGTTGGTTTTAAAATTAAATCTAAACTTAAAACCAATAGAGGTTTTAGTTTTAAATTACATTTTGAAATCATCCAATGTCCCATGTACATATCAGTTTAAAAGATTGATTTGGATCTGAGTTTAGTCCACAACCATTTTGCCCAAACGATAATATCAGGTATTACTACTAACCAAGAAAAATATACTTTTAAGATACTGAACATACACATGAAATTAATATTATTATACGTATATTTGGAAGTTTAGGATACATTTGCCGATAAAAAAGATATTATTGATTTATTAAATTAGTGTCTTTTTATCTTCTAAACATCTAATACAGGTATTTGTTTTCATTTGAGAATTCACAAAAACTGACTGTAATTGCGCATTTTACGAGAGGTTTGAGTCAAATAGTATCGATATAAAATAAGCAATATTTTGAAATGGAAATACACTTTAGAGAAATATTCGTATTTTCTTCTCAAAACCAAATTATCCTTTTTCAAAAAATTTCATCATTGCATTAAGAAACATTTATCGTTTTCTAAAAAAACATTCAGTGTTTCCTCAAAACAAGAAGCATTTATTTTTATTCAAGAAAAATTATCATTTTCTAAAGAACCATTTATTATTTGTTCAAGAAACACGTATCGTTTAATCAAGAAACAGTTATAATATTTTCGAGAAACATTTATCTTTCTTCTCAAAACATTTATCCGGACGGTGACGAAAGGTATCCCAACAACTTAAATCGTAGCTAGCAGTCACCTTCATGCAGGATCTATGCTTTCATAATTCTTAATATTATGTTTGTCTGGTGGTTTTAAAATTATGGAACATTTACTTTGGTCACACACATAAATTTTCAGAAATAACTTCAAATTCGTTTATTAGTTTACCCATTTTTGCTGCATGAATCTTCATTAGTACTCAAGCAATTTAAATGTACTTGAAGCTCCATTACCTTGATGCATTTATTTAGAGATACTTAAATACTATTGCAAACGTAGTTGACGTACAAAGGGCTGTTTTTCAAAGCAATTATAGTCATGAGCATAGAGTAGGAGTATATTTTTATGGCAATGTATGCTGACTCTAAGACAAACAACTTTATGGTAGTCTGATACATATTAATAGTAGCAATGATTGTGTTAAAAATGTGTAGTTATAATTGTTTTCTTTTTTTTAATGATCGCAAGTAATTTCTGACTATGACTATTTTGAAAAATGGCCACCGCAGAAAAAGAATTTTGGGAAGCAAGGAGAGATTTTTAAACTGACTTTGTGAATGTTATATTTCCTACATATGTACTCAGGTCTAACTCACATTTTATTGACAATTACTTATGTATCTACTCTATATTTTTTTACCAAACTCGAATCATTATAAAATTAAAAAGAAACAAAAACGCCGAAAGTCCCAGATAAATTAATGTATTAGGTAAGTTTTCAGTTTTATGCCTTACTGATACCAAAAACGAGTACAAATATGCGATATAATTATAAAAATTGAAATTATATACTTAATTATAATTTGTTTCCAGACTATGGATATAACTAAATGAAAGAGAAATTATTATAGCAAAGATCGGAAAAATTACTGGAGAAAATAAGCAATTAATCTTAATAATTTTGTCAATCTTTCTATAATAATTTCTATTTCATAGTCTACAAAATATTTTATGATCACCTTTGTAATTTGAATTTTTATAAATATGTCACATATTTTTTGGTAATACGTAAGATCGACAATTTATATACTTAATCTAGAACTGTTGTTGCATTTTAATATTTTAGTTTATTAATCATAATTAAATCTTTTTATTATTCTATCCGCAAAATAACTTTTACTCAAATAGCAATAACACACTAGGTACTTATAGTTTAATTCATTATACTGTTTTATTATTGGTCACTTGACAACAGACTGCATAGAGCGGCTGTGTTCCGGTTGCTGTCCTTGCTTCCCACTCTCCAGACACAGGGGCCGCAGTAAGTCGTAGTGTGGTAGGAGACAAGATTTGTCAACTTATTTTGCTTTCTTAATGTTTTAAATGGCATTTTTCATAATTTGGCTGCTTTTCAATCGGAGTGTAATATTTTGTTAAGCTATAGATTTTGAATTTCTAAAGGATGAAAAGTTTCTCATTTGGTGATAGCATTTCCTGTCTGCTACGTTTGTGTATTTTTTGGTGTATTTAATTCTAACCTTGAAATAAAGCTTTGCTTATTTCGCTACCTACTAAAATGACGCACTTATATCTATATTTATATTATTTCAAAATTTGATTCTGGTAGAACTTCATTTGTTGCGATAAAAGTGAAGTTTAGTACATTACTGACACTAAATTTTCGATCTGTTAGAAATAATAATTTTAAAATAGAATACCAAACTTTTACATGATGCATGCCGATATAAATGACATTTAGTGTGATGTACTGACTGAAGGTAGAATTAAAATTTATTACTTTTTATTTGTATTTAATAAATAGAATTAATTACATTGTGCAGCTTAGAAATTGTTGTATCATATGAAAGAAATAATGATGATAAATTTTATTTAATATTTTTTTGCCATAATATGTGGATAAACTATTCCTGGTCAATTTCCAAATAGAAAATTACAGGTATCCAGTGACTGAACTAAAAAAACAACACTTTTAAACTTTGTATATCGTAATATGTAAACCAAAGTTTTTAGCTATTTAATGAATAAAATCAATTTCTAATATATAAAATCATTTTGAGTAACTATCAAAATCTGTAATATTACCTTTATTAATAAATAAAACAATAATTGTCAAATTTGTTATTTAATGTTCATAAATGAGTGACTTGCACCGTATTTTGCTAAATGACTATAAAAGTGATCTATCATTTTTCACACATAGTCCAATGACATTTTGATATTTTACCAATACATTAGTAAAGTAAGTAATATTTCTAATAGTTATAGTTTTATAATTGCCATATTCAGTAGTAAATGCTTCTAGGATCCTCTAACTAGAAACACTATCAGCTTGCAGGTCCCACACTGTATTGATGCACTAACGACGACATTTTCTTGTTGTGTTACAAATCAATTTAGTTGCGTGTCCTATGGAGTGTACTGAAGTGATCTAAAATAATTAACCGATTGTAGCTTTTTATTTAATCATTTCTGTATATTGTAATGTTTTAAACACAACTACCTAATTGTGCTGTTTTACTTAATAATTCTTTTAGAAGCAAATGAGCCTAGCGTTCGATTTTACCGAAATATAACTGCGAAAGAATCGTTGAAAGCACTAGAAGAAGATTATGCAAATCCAAAATCAGGAGTAAGCTATGTTTACTAAATGTCTAATTTATAAATATTTTTCCCCAATCATTCGTTTGGTAACTGTTTAATTACTTTGTAAAGTGTAACGGTTAAAAGTCGGTTTTAACATATTTTTTTTGTGTGAATAAAGATTTTATATCCCACTTTTGTTTTGTATAATAAGCGCTTAGTTTCACTGATAGAGGTTTTATAGTGAATTTAACTTTGATCTGACAATTAATATGTACACATGTTGTATTTTTTCCACATATTTATTTTGTCCCGCTTATTTCATTACAAATGTATTTTTTAGTATTACATTGCCATCAGCATATTCACTCCTCACCAACTGCACGAACTTGGACTGGACGAAGATCAACAGGTGGAGGTCACCGATGCAGACAATCCGGCACTGTGGTCAGTGCGATGCAAACCTCAGACAGAGGGGGCCGACAGTCGAACAACTGGTCGGGTGCCAATGGCCTGTCTAGCCAGAAAAGATATTCATGGTCCTGATTCCAAACGTCGCAGAGATACCAGAGAAGCATTTCGAGAAGACATCATTAAAATTACTAATAAACAGCAGGAGGCCTTGGTTAAAAGGAGGTATGTGTTAAATGAATATCATTTTGTAATTCTAATGTGAATTATTTTTATGAATAGCACTTGGCAAAATAACACCATTTAAATTAGGAATACAAATTAAAGTCCAAAATTTCAGAGAGAATTAAAAATAATGAAAATCATAAATAAAACTAACATTGTGGAAGTTGAAGAAAATGAGTTGAATTTACATAGTTTTGATAAGTGTATGACATTTAATTATGGAATGTTTAAGTTGAGAGGTGCTTGTTGATGACAGTTTGATTTTAAGTCGCAAAAATTATATTTTTAGGTATTCGGGATTGTTAATATAATTGATTTTGCTTTGTCCAGAAGACCATTCGTCAAGTAGGTATAGTATGGTTGTTGGTAATATCATTGACATAATATTGGAAATCGTATAAAAGAAACACTCATCAGCAGCTTTGCAAATTTGGGGCGGTTACTAATTTAAACAATATCAAAATCTTTAAACGACACATCATATTTTTATTCAGTAATATTAACCATCATGGAATTCACTTCAATCAGGACACTACCACATGTCATGTTTTTAGGGGTAAATGGTTGCACTTTGATGTCTCCCTACAAATTTACCTTCCCATAATTTAAGTTCATATACTTATCAAAACTAATAACACCTGGTGTTCTGCAATTTCCATTTGTTAATTTTGTTTGTGATTTTCATAATTTTTCATTTTCTCTATGATTTTGGACTATCAATGTTTATTCCTGTTTTTAATATGTGGCGTGCAACAATAAGAACACCGGACTTAGAGTTATTTTCAAATTATACAGGAGAAGCAAAAATGGTTAATTTGAGTGATTTTAGCAATTATTTTTGGATAGTTTAATTATTTAGACTGTTCCTTAATATTTCTGAAATTTATAGTTTTAACAAAATTTGGAACATTTATATAATTTAAAACTCTGTGTTACTCAACTTTTAAGCCTCACTTTTTTATGAGATGCAATGCATAAATTTAAAATGGCTATAATTCGGTTAATTTTATAGATAGTCTTCTTTTTTTAATTTGAAAACTGAAATACTACATATAAATACGCATATATTCATAACTCAATTTTTGGCTCGCCATGTTATGTTAAGGTATTGATGGGTTGTTTCTAATAAACCGAAAACTAGGTTGCTATTTTGTGATTTTATTTTCTATTACCCATTATGTATTTGGAATCATTTCTTGATCCACAAACCAGTGCGTTATTTACATACTTTAATTACACTGGTCAACACAAAAAAATTGTATAGAGTTTTAGAGCTGAGTCCAAAAATGATATTACTTTTGCTCTATCAGGTCAACTTTTTACGCTATGGTTACTGTCGATTTTTACATCCTTGGGCATGTTCACTTAAGTTTCAGAAATACCGTTTTTATTTTGCAAGTAAAAGAATTGGATTTAGCCAAATGGTCATTGCAAATATAATATATTTAATTTATGTTAACCTATTTTAGTTAAAAAAAACTAAACCGGTATATTGTATATAGCAGGCCTAGTAGTATATTCATATGGAGCCTACACACCATATCACTGACTGCTACTTATGTGCTCTAATGTGACTGCGGTCAATTAAAAGAACCGGACCAGGTATTCTGATCTTCAATCAGCACGTCGTCCTGTTGCTCATTTTGATAAAATTCCAGCACCGGTTTTTGAAGAAGTTCCTGGTATTAGTGACAATGATTCATCCACAATTCTAGAAGACGAAGTGGTTTTTGATGATGACGTCCCACATCCCTTTTCTCAAAGTTAGCAAAATGATTTAGTTTGCGATCTCAGCCTATCAATGTCTTCTGCCGAACTATTGGTGCTGAGATTGAAAGAAAAAGATTTCTCATTCACAATGCTGCATTACCTTCTAGCGCAACAGACATGACCATTTTCAATTGTTCGATATCCCAGAGGTGCGAACTTTCAGGTGTGATTACGATTGTTAATCTGTAAGTCGTTTTCCTCCGGGGTTGGACTCTATGTTGGTGCGGATCCTCAGATCTTCATCAGACGTCCCCTCGCTCGCTCGGGCAACACCTCATTTGGTAGCTGGTAAAGGATTATTACTAATCTGTGAATGAACACAAAGGTGCCAACGAATGTAGTAAAACTTGTTAATGGCGTCACCAGAACTAGTTAAGCGGCATTAGTACAATAACAGCACACTCTTACGCCAAATCTTCCCCAATATCTTCCCCAAATCTTCCCAAAGTGATCTTCCAACAGGGTTGAAATAGCGATGATACATCTTCCCAAATCACACGAATCGAGGAAGATATTTTAAAATACGGTTTAAATATTTATACTACTTCAAGTAGTATGAAATAAATTTAAAATGCGATCCTGGTTTTTATTAATGCAAAATGATACAAAATATATAATAAAACATGAAACTGTTCAATATAAATTTTTAATTCACCAGCAAAGCCACTACGAGACCGGTTTCGACCTTTTTGGGTCTCAACAG
>JAUYWI010105750.1:0-22256 GCA_034780595.1 Parotoplana pacifica
CGAAGAAGAGGCATGGAGAACACGATCCTGGAAGGCAGAGCAGAAGGAAACAGGCGACAAGGCAGACAGAGGACACATTGGATTAACAACATAAGCAAATGGATGGGAACAAGCGCGACTGAGGCTGGGATCCTGGCTAGAAACCGGAAAAATTTTCGAAATGGCGTCACCAAGGCGCTCAAGGCGTATGGCACTTGATGATGATGATGATTATTTGTCTAAAATAATTGCCAATCGCAATACTCAAAATGTTGATATAGATGAATAAATTGTTAGCCAGACAAAAAAACAACAATTTGACATATTAAAATTCTTGATATAACCAGGCCTGGTCCCTTTCTCCAGGCATGTCCATTCCCCAGGATTGCCCTCTCCATTAAGTCTGCCCCCTCCTTTAGGCCTCCCCTTTACCCAGGCCTGCTTCCTCTTCCCATAACTGCCCTATCTTCTCCATTCCTGCCCCCTCTCCAAGCCCATACTCTCTCATTAGGAATTCTCCCCAGATTTCCCCAAGACATGCTATGATGTTGATGGCACACAATTGAACATCATTATTGATATTTTTTACATTTTGATTGCATGTTCTAGTTCATTTATAATTTCCTATTTAGTAAATTTGTAAAACAACATTAAATTTCAGACTTTTTGCCACTCTGTAAGTTGTTGCATAATCCAGTTGAACATCAGGAATGAGGATTTTGGCAATCTAACAATCAGAAATAAAATAATTTATATTTTTCAGATGGATCATATCAAACAACAATTGTTACATAATAATTGTAATACTCAATTTACTTAATGCAAATTTCATTAAAATCTGTTAATGTTTAGACCACAAGTAAAAATTATATAACTTTCACTTTACCTAATTTGGACTTAAAAATCATATATGAAAATTTTATGGATATAGTATCCTTCATAATATAAACTAATGGTGATCCATTATATTTTAGTGTATTTTAGTTTCCTAAATAACATGGAGATAGGGAAAATGTTCTGTTTCCGCCATAACTTTTTTCATAAAATCTAAACTAAAGTTCATAATTAACCATAATTATGTATATTCATATTCGTTAAGTCAATGTTCATCATCATTGTCATCATCATCATTAGGTTCCCTGCTCCATCCGAGTTTTGGAGATCATGGTTCGCCAAACATTTCTATCTAATATAGTTGTCATTATCACCTCGACATCTCTCTTTTCTGAATGAATCCATTGCTTCAGACTACTAATAAAGTTCTCACAAGGTCGACTTGTACCCCTTTTACCAGGAATCCAGTCACGGATAATGTCTCAATTCCTAATTTTCTCATGATATGTCCGAAAAGACCTGCTTGTCTTGTTATTATAGTATCAATCAATGATACCTTTCTTCCTTCCCCACTGTATATGGCACCCAGAGTATGCACCTAAGAAACCAAATTTATACAGCTTTCAAATCGCTGACATCTGTTTGGTCATTGTCTAGGTCTCACTTCCATACGTCAGGATTAACATAATGTAACAGTTTAGCAGACATAGTTTAAGAGAGAGGAGTATTACCATCTTGCAAGATATAATCCAACATCCAGAATGTGCTCTTAGCCATACTGATTATTTTCCTGATCTCAAATTCTCACCTACCAGTGTTTGTGAAATATCTCTAAGGTAATTGAAACTTTCACTGTTTGAACAATATAAACATAAGATACCACAGAGGGAAACCTCTGTATATCTTCACTCTCTGTGGTTTAGACTATGATATCTATGATGAAAGAAAAAATGATGATACAAAATTGTAAAATATTAAAGTTTGAGATAAGCTTTAAAGTTAACAGCCAATTGTCTTAGATTTAAAAGTTAGTTACAAGTAGTACTTGATAAACTATTAATGTTTTTAAAAAGACATAGTTTAATTGTTATTAAAAATGTTATCAATTATTCTGTGACAAATTTATTTGACCTAAGTTGATTTACTGTATTACAAAAAAATATCATTTTGGTACTATTTAATTTTTTGAAATTATTGGCGTTGTTGGTCCTAATATTTAAAATATTATTTATCTGTAAGGAACACAAGAGAATTTATACTATTTAATGAAAATTGATGCCAAAAATGATTTTCCTAATTTTAAAGATGAACTTTATTATTGAGATAAAAGTCTATACAGTTGTTTTCCTCTGTATGACACTTCCAAACACTGTGTGGATCCATGCATTTGTTTGATTGGGCTTACAACAGTGTAATGAATGAGTTTTCTTTAAAAAAAGCATTCTGTATGGATTTAATAATAATAGCCTCTTTAGAATTTTTATAAGAAATTAGGTTTATTTGCTTACTAAATTTAACATTTGTGAAGTCCTATGTTTTAATAGTTTCAATGTAGTAGTATTATCTCTCTTTAAATTCTTTGAATTCTTTCTGGTTCAAAAACCTAAATTAACTTGATGTTAATAATAACATTACATTTTTTGTATCATGTCTATAATTCTGTAAACTCTGCCACAGGGTGGACATGGAACTACATACCAGGGTAAGAAGCCCACCTTTCTCCGTAGCTTATGCACCGAGTTTGGTACGAGAGAATAGTGCTGTGTCTGACATGTGCTGGTCCCAAGCCCTAGAAAAAGGTGAGGGTTGTCATCGGCAAGGGCATGCGGCTGTAAAAATTGTGCAATATGAGATGTCTTCACAAGCCAAGAAAAATAGAGCTAGGGCGTACCCCTTAGGCGATGCGTGCTGTCCTTGCCTGAGTGGCACGAAAACGAGCAAGGGATACCACAGGATCAACGCCGACTGTGGACAAGAAGCTAGTTGATCAAAACAACTTACGAATAACAATGTGGAATATGGGATCCATGACCGCCAGAGCAATGGAAGTGGCAGATACGCCGAGGAAAAGAAAAGTGTACATTACCTGTGTCCAAAAGGTAAGATGGAAAGGAGCAAAAACAATTAAGATAGGCCAGGGTTACAAGATCTACTACAATGGCACCAAGAACCAACGAAATGGAGTAGGAATCATCATTAAAAAATCAAGTAGATATAACATACTTAACATCAAACGCCTAACAGACAGAGTAATGACAGCTACAGTAACCATTGAAGGAACAAATCAAACTATTATCTTTATTTCTGCATAACCACGACAACAAGGGCTTTCTGAAGAAGAAAAAACTACTTTTTATGAAACCCTAGAGGAAGTAGCAAGAGTGCAAGGTAGTGTTATTATTGGAGCTGACATGAATGGACATGTAGAAGCAGGGCACAAGTCTCGGGCACGGCGGCAAAGATTTCAGAAGTAAGAACGAGGCGGGGGAAAAAATGTTGAATATTGGTGATGCAGAGGACCTAGTCATCATAAACACATGTTTTAACAAGCCCCAAAATCAGCTGGTAAATTTCAAAAGTGGAAAGCTGTCTTTAAGATGTCTTTACTGTTTGGGAAAACTGCAATGCTACACTTCGTGAGTGTGGAAAGCAGATCTTAGGTGTCTGTCACAAGAGGGAGTATGTAGCGAGGAGGTAAAAGATGCTACTAGCTAGAAAGAATCAAGCATCTTACCAGCAAGCAAAGAGAGAAGCAAAGAAAACCATTGCTGTGGCTAAGGCTAAAACAGGGAAAGACATCTATGAGAAGCTAGAACAACCAGAGGGGATTAAGACAGTCCACAAATTGGCTAAATCAAGAGTTAAATCAAGAACAGACAACTACGAGGCTTCTTAATCAGGGATCAGAGTGGAGAAGTACTGGTAGAAAGCAAGGACAACACACACGACCAGATGGAAAGAATATTTCCACCAACTTTTAAATGCAGAGAGAAGATACCAGAATCCAGAACCAGTGCAACCCACCTCTGGACCATTAAATGCCGTGTCCAAGGAGGAGGTAGCTAGCATTTGGCAAAACAAACAATGGCAAATGCTGACCAGATAGCATCTCCATCGAAGTATTCAAGAGCCTTGTAGATTTTTGTATGTGTTTTGACCTATCTCTTTAACCAGCTAATACAAGAAGAAAACATCCGAACCAAATGGAAGGTCAGCACAATTGTATCTATTTTTAAGGGAAAAGGCGATCGCATGGAGTGCAGCAACTATAAAGGAATTAAGCTACTACATAAGTCTTACCTTGCAATTGTGGCAAAGGATAGTGGCTGAGAGGTTACGTGGGTTAAATGAAATAGCAAGCAGTCAGTTTGTTTTTTTAGACCAGGCAGAAGAAGTACTACATATGCTATTTTCAGCACCAGAATTCTGATTGGAAAGTTCAGAGAGAAAGTCGGACCTCTCCATATGGTTTTTGTGGACCTAGAAATAGTTTATGGTACTGTACTGAGAAAAGTAATGTGAAACTATATGAGAAAGAGAAATATACCAGAAGGCTAAATCCAGATAGTGAAAGACATGTACAAAGAAAACAGTACCAGAATCATGAACAGACAAGGAAGAAGTGAAGATTTCAAGATTGGTCAGACCTACATCAGAATTATTTTCATTTTGCTACTAGATACCATTTCAAAAGATATATGCTCCCTTTTGCTGACGACCTGGCCTCAATTGAGAAAGATGTGAGCAAAGTGACACGAAGGGCATAAAATTCGGTCAACAAGTTAGAAAAAAAGGTCTAAAAAATAACTATGAGAAGATTAAATATATGATTGCTGCAAGTACTGAAGCAATAATTAAGATCAATGGAAACACCATCAACCAAGTGAAGAAATTTAAGTACCTAGAATCAACCCTAAGTGAAACAGCTACCCCAGGTGACAATGTCACTGCTTATCAAATCCGCATGGACTAACTGGGGTGAAAACAGAAAAAGAAGATCCCTACCACAAGCTGTATATATCAATCATCAGACCAGCACTCACCCATGGTTTGAAACTGACATCAGCGGAAATGAGTTTGCTGCGAATAATCCTTGACATATCATGTTAGAACATGTTAGAAATGAGGATATCCGTAGAATGACAAACATCCCATATATCATAACATGACTGAGAAGCAAAAGACTGAAATGGTATGGACATGTTTTCCACAGAGAGTCCGAGTATCCAGCCCTCAAGATAGTTACTGGGAAGAAGAAAAAGGGAAGACTATAGAACACCTGGATGCAGCAGATATGAGAAGACATGATGGCCTAATTTCATCTACAGACATGATGATGTTTAGTCAATGACAATGCTAGCTTGTTCACACCAAAATAAAAAAAGTAGAAATTTCTATCTATCTTGTTCTCTGCCTTTTGGCAGGTACATGTCTATAGATTCCACTGTTCCCTATTATATGTCAAATCCTTAAGATATGTTACAAGATATAACATGTTTTTCCTTGTCTTCTTTTTTTCTATAGAATTCTGCCTTCAATATCTGTTTTCAGTAGGCATTCTCTTCTTAATATGCTACCAATCCAATTTTTCTTTTGCTTGGTTATTTTATTTACTAAGTTCCTTCTTTCAATGATATCCACTGACTTCTTCATTTGTCTTTTTGTTTTGCCATGAGATTTTCTACATTCTTCTACATATACACATATCAAATGTCTCGAATTTCTTTTAATCACTTCCATGTAGTATCCACGTCTCAGAAATATATAGAAATATGTTCCAAATTAGTCTCTTTACTATTTCTTCTTTGTTTATACTTTCAGACTATTGGTTACAAGTTCACTTCTTTTTGTATATGCTGTTTTTGCCATTGCTATTCTAGTTTGAATTTGTTCTTGACATCTTTCATCTGATGTAATTATTCCTCCCAAATATTTGAATTTCTTAACTTGTTCTATTTGTTGTCCATTAAGAGTATGTTGACTGAGTCATTTCCCCTTTTTGATATTCTCATTGCCTTTGTATTCTCATATTGAATATTTTATAGTAAGTTTATTTTTGAGTTGTTGAAGTCCCTGTTTAGTGTCTGCTATTATCCCCAGATTATCTACAAATTGAACTTCTTGTATTAACTTACCACATATCTTAATACCTTCATCGACATTGTCAAATGCTTCACTTATCATGAATTTGGTGTAAATTGAGAATAGTATTGATAATAATAGACATTCATGCCTTACTCTTTGTCCTATTTCCACTGGGTCCGATTTGTTATTTTCAATTTTTACATTTGCCATTTGATTGATGTAAAGGTCTTGAATGGCACCTATGTTCAGTCTTCTGTCTTTCCAGTCAATTCCTATTCTTTTGAGTGGTTCCATGAGAAAATAGATATTTATATCTACTATTATTTAAACTGAAATTGACCAATTTTAATTTTTGTATCAAAAATAATATTTTGTTTTCAAATGATATATAAGTTGTTGTTAACAACAACATATAAATGTCTTAAGTTCTTTTTAGAAAGCAGCTAGATTGACTTGCTTTTACAATGGTAAACAGTTGTACTTTATTGATAGCTTGTTTTTTATATTGGATTTCCCTTCTACTGTGAAAAAGATAGATACACTATTAGCATTTTGTCTCTATATTTCTATTTATATCTACATGGAAATTAAGATAGTTAGATCTGTATAATAAATAGGTTCAAGCATATTCTTGTGGGAATATACTTCTAATAGTATTAGATGAAATAGGCAAATCTAAGCACTATAGGATGTCACTCCATCACTAGCAGCTTAGTTATTCTCCTAACAATCAAATGGAAAGATACTAGGTATAGTGACAATGTTGGAGGTGGGTTTTCTTTGTATTTCTTACTCTTTCCTTTGAATCAAAGAATGTGTAGTATCATTAGTTAAGCCCATCACAACTTGTTTGACTTCAACTAGTAGTCTCTACTACATTTGATTAATTAAGTTACAATTATTAACTTGGAATAAATTCATACTTTTGGTAAGATTCAGATAGCTGTTATTTAGCATACAGATATTTTCTGGTCAGTCATTTGCACCATTTAAAATATTCTGTCATTAATTTGTATGTTAATTGAATGGTTGACCAACATTTTGTGCTTTTTTAAAAACATATGCTTGTTTATATCTCATTATTTGTTCTTTAGTATTTTCAAATGGTTTTCATTGTTGTAATGATAATTTTAAAACAGAAGATAAAGGAATTCTTTATTAATTGATTTTTTTATGTTTTGTTTTGTAAATCTATATTTGATCATACATTTAAGAGATAACGTAAGTAGAAAGGTTTATAAAAAATCATTTATTTTTAACAACACATATTTAAGATCTGTTAGCTGATATTTTAATTTGATATCATTTATAAAGTTTCAGAGTTGCTTTTTTAAAGAATATATTTTTTTAAATCTAACTAATAAGATAAAATAGTCACTTTTATAATTTATCAAAATATTTCTCTTGCATATTATCTAGCAAGAATAAACACCTATATTTAATAAAAATACAGGATGTTTTAAAAATCATGCAGCTCTGCCAATGTACGTATTTATATGTATTTTTAAAATGGTTAGATTCTCTATCTACAGTTCTTTGGTACAATTCATTGATTTTGTCTATCATGCAATTTTCCAATGTTAGTATCATCTCATGGGTATTTTTAAATTTGTACATAACTGGTTTTTCATTTCATTACTTTATTTGTTACTATTTGATTATTAAAATTAAGCTTATTTTGTTGATTGGTCTATTTTAGCACCATGAAATTTCTACAAAACATTGTGGAAAGTTGAGTGTTTATGTCCAGGTAAGAATTTCATTAATATTGAAATGCGGATAGTGAGGATCTAATTTATCCTGTTTTCTTTTCTTATATAGGGTAATAGAAGTGCAACTGAAGTTGCCATTATGACTGTTCATGATCTGGGATGCAACTGTAAGTGAATCTTTTGTGTATTTATTCTCTCTGCTTATTGATTTAAATATATATGCTAATATGTTTTAATACTGTGTCCCCAAAGTTTGTATACAGTTGATATACAGTGATTTTTTAAAGAACACACCGGTGCTTACTGGATGGTGGCCATCTTACAACATTGGTTAGCTACTTTTTCTATTGTGTAAAAGTATAGTTATTTACAACTGTGTATTCTGGTTGTACATATAATTGTTCATTCATCAACTGCAATTTTTGATCCCATTCAAAACATTTACAGGTTGTATGCTAATTATTTTATTTCAATTCTTTTTTTGGATTGAGCTAACACACTTTTTGCCCTTTTTGGACTATAAAATAATTTCACTTATTTTTGATAATGGATATTTAAATACAAACATGAATCTAGGACTATCCAGTAGCAATATGCAGTCAGCCTGTTTAGGAATCATGCCAACTTCATTTATTACAGTCAAGACACCGCATGACTGTCATGTACCAACTTTGATAAAATATTAATACTCAAGACACTAGCAATCTGACTTCGGAAACCGAAAGTTTCATGATAACACGTCTCTTCTCTCTCTCTCTCTCTCATTTCTCTTTTGGATTGAGCTAACACACTTTTTGCCCTTTTTGTGTTATAAAGTAATTTTGAATTGTTTGCATCATATGAGTAAGGATTACTCTATCGTTTGCATGGTAAATGAAATTAGAACTAGTAACATAAAAGTATTCTACATTTAATAGGACCCACTCTACGAAACTGTATAATTATTCTGAAAGGACGTAAAAATAATTTGTTGTCATGTAATTATGTTTGCAATGGCAACCGGACACTAAAACTATTAAATATTTTAATGTACACTCTCTATTACCCCTATATGCAAACTTTTGTGATGCTTAATTTTACGAAGAATGACTTGTTGCCATGCAATAAAGTTTGTCATGGCAACTCCTGGCAACCAGACACTGAAGCTGAAATAATAGTTTTAGCTATTAGCTAACATTCCTATTGCCATAGGCTTAAATCAGATTTTGCTGAGATAGATTTCATTTCTTTCGTTTCATCACAGCGGTGATAATGACTTGCTTATTTTATTTTTCAAAAAAATCATCTTACTTTTAAAAAAATGCAGTTTACAGCGTTTTGTATGGTTGTTATTACATTTTGTATAGTCTAACAACAATTAATATTCATCCAGAATGTGCCGAGCTTAGCACAACTCACAAACGTTTATAATTAAATGTACTGTATAGACAAATGGACCACGTTAAATAATAATAATTGTAAAATGAACAATCGGATATTTGCATCACCACAATTAGTTAACATTTATCAAGAGATTGTGTGAATTTAATTTTTTTCGTTTGTCTCATTTTATGACAAAAACTAGTGAGGGAAAATTTGTCGTCACTCATTTCAGTGACCCAGGGCAACCGAACACCAAAACTGATAGCATAATTTACTCTAAATCATTGATTACCCCCATATCCAAAATTTTGTGAAAATCGAATAACGTTAAAGGCACAAAAGTGGGTCTTAGACTCAAGATTAAGATGAAGAATATTGACGAAAAAACGCTATTTTCAAACTTTAATAACTCCGAATTCGCCTATTGGATTTTATAAAATTTGGTACGTATCTTAAAACAACAGGGGGTAGTAAGCCTTCAAATTTGAAATTATTTTATCATCCAGATTTTTGACAGTTGCTGTTTCAAAAATAGGCCATTTTAGGACTTGCTGAGCTATTATCTAACAAGCCTATTGCCATAGGCTTAGATTATGTTACACTTTCTAACTATATGTATGTATGTACATGTAGATATGACTAAAATATTGCTAACATATCTTTTAAAGTAATATTTGTAAATTGAAAATTCACCGAAAAATATCATAGACAATGTAAATATACTTGTCATTATTTTGTTAACTGTTCATTAATTTTTATAACTGCGTGTATGTTATCTTTCTTAATTCAGTAGATCATTATTCATTTCCCAATTGTCTAGGTTGCTTTAATTTATTTCGAATTCATTTCTTCTTACTTAGGTAAAATAAGCTAACGTCAATATTGAAAAGTTTTTTAAAATATATTTTTGAATAATTTAAATATTTGAATATTTTAAAATAATATT
This sequence comes from Parotoplana pacifica, assembly GCA_034780595.1. Lineage (NCBI taxonomy): Eukaryota > Metazoa > Platyhelminthes > Proseriata > Otoplanidae > Parotoplana > Parotoplana pacifica. Next base: position 9,919 of record JAUYWI010105750.1, read on the forward strand.
TTGAAATACCTATGTTCCTTTCATTTCGCTCTGTATATTAATTTTATTGAATTTTTGTAAGTGTAATATTTTATAAATTTAAACAAATGATTTTGCGGCTAACGGACATACGAACGTTTTTTGCTACAAGTATTATTGTGTCGATGTCATTCTTTGAAAAGATTCTCTAAATGCCGAATGTTTTCGTTACCCCCGTATTCAACTAATTTTACTTTGCTCGTATATGCTTGTCTCCTAAAATATACACACACATTGTACACATTTAGTGGTTAAAATAAAGTAGTTATAATACTTTGTATTAAATGAGATAGAGGCACTAAGCTTATCTTTGGACATGTTTGTAGTGTTTATGGAGAACCTTCTGGATTTTGGGATTCTTTTGGAGAACTTTCGTCTGGGTCTCCTACCTTACTTTATAAAGATTTCTGGGTTTTTAAAGTAGTCGACCACGCTTCTATCTTTGGGAAAGAGTGTCCCTGATGTTCTACTTGTCGCAGTTGGCGATGAAGCGTTGGGCATAATTTTCTGTCATTTACCATTTTTGGAGATTGTGGTGTTTGCCTTCCCGATTCTGTAAGTAGGCCTTAAGGGAACATTTGCTTACTTTTAGCTTTAGAATTGTGGTGGGGTCTTTGCCTGATATGAAGTTTATTAAATGATTTTTAGAGAATCTTAGAATGAGGGCAATCCAACTTTGTGGTGCAAACTGATTTTGACATGTTTTACTCCACCCCAACTCCAAATTCTTTGACTACATAGCTACAAGTAGGAAGTGACTGCAATATGCTGTTATTGTGGGAGTGACGCTATTCGTCTCATGGAATGTTAGCTGGGTGGCTAGTTTCACTTGAATGGGGTGGTTGGGTAGTCGGAGTACCAACAAGGAAGGTATTGTCTTTTGATAGCAGGCTGGGAAAATTGTAGATCATGAGGTAGGATACCAGAATCATTTAGTAATTGAATGAGATCTATAAACCTACTAGCTTTGGAACACTGTATATCAGTCATTCACCTAATATGGCTGGAATCAGGTTAATTAGAGATAAGATTGCTATTCAAAAGCGATTTTTTTATAAGAATTGGTACTATGAGTATTAAAGGGCACTGTATGGGTGTACCCAAGGCGGGGGAGGGGGGTCGTCCGGGTCGCACGCCACCCCTAAAGTGTCAGAAGTTCGGAATATTTCAATCAAAATGTTTTCGAAGCTTTTGGTTCTTTACACATGTAACAAAATTCATATTATGCATAATAAGAGTTTGCATCTTACCTAGAACAACTGAAGATCCCGCCGCGGGTAATCCAGTCGAAAGCTACTATCTTAGAAATTTGTTTATTCCGTTTCTGAATTGCATTGAAATGCAGCTGTCAGAAAGGGTTTTAGAAACTGAAAGGCGCGTCTCAGGAATTTTTCGGTTGGTTCTATTAAAAAATGAAGACTCTACCCCATGTTCTGACGCCGTGCTTCAAAAAGTCATTGAGATGTTTGAAAATGACCTTCCCTATCCAGACACCATGGATCTGGAGATTACTCACTGGTATACTTACTGGAAGGACAAGAACACGTTACCAAAGACCCCAGCACAATGTTTGAAGATGTGCGATGGAGATCTATTTCCAAACATAGCGGTTTTACTGAAACTGCTCTGCACCTTGCCGGTTATATCATGTGAATGCGAGCGTTTAATCTCTTCCCTCCGGAGGCTGCATTCTTACAATCGATGCATTATGACGGAACAGAGACTGAGCAGTCTTGCACTAATGCACATTTACTACAACATCGATGCTGTTGTCAACCGTTTTTGTCTCAAACATCTACGTCCGATGCATTTTGGGAATATTTTGCAGGATAAAGACTAAAATCATTGTGTATTGTACACTGGCAGACTGGTACTCTTGGTTTATATGGTTTTATTTTATCTTTGAAAATGGTTATGCTATGGCGACTGATAAATAAATATTAGATGTCTAGGCTAGCCTTGCACCCGCCTCTAGGACTTTGTGACCTAGTTTAGGTCCATTAAATTGTCGGACGACCCCCTCCCCCAGAAAAAATCTGGGTACACCCCTGCACTGATGTTGTTCCCTTACTTTCAGACACGCAATATATGGACTTTCTTACTCATCCGCATATGGAAGCTATGGCCCAACGTTGTGTGTGGTTCCATGTTAATGTTCCTGGACAGGGTCGTGGTGAAGCTGATCTGCCTGCTAAGTGAGTTTTTTTAAATTTTGTTACATACCAAATTATTGCAACCCGAGTTGTCATGGGAAAAAACGTTTGTATCGCTTCTTCTACTAAGTTTATAATATTTGTTGAGAAGTAAGCTGATAGACAGCTGTTGAGATCGCTGAGATTCAGTTTATTTTATAATAATGAACTACTTCTATTTTTAAATTTCTAATAATACTGCAACCTCTTAGATTTTTATTTACTGAGCTCAAAACTTACATCACTAGATTGGGTCAAAATTACGTGAGTAAAATGCTGGAAATATGCTCAATGAGTTTTCAGAGCAATCTGAAGACGTAAAGATACCTGACCTACTATGTGACCGTTTATTAAGACCTTAAAATAGAAATTTATAATTTAATTTTTGAATGTGTTGATAAAATATAAGTATGCGCTTCTCAACTATTTAAACTGCTGCAAATTCATTTTGCAGTAAAACTATTGTTTTTAAAATACATGTTGAAAAATTTATAGACACTAACTAATAGTAGTTATGACATTTCTAAATATTTTCTATATAATTCACGTAGCTACACGCGAGAACTAATATATCTTTATTCACGTGACGATTAATGAAATTTAATACCGTTTGAATGTTGGACATTATTTTGAAATGTTGACTTTGTTAATTTAACATTGATGCAATTTGTTACTTGATATTTAAAAGCATGTTTTATCTGCATGACTAGATATTTTTGGATCAAGCAGAGAATACAATTTCAACTTTTATCTATTAATGATTGTAATTTTATTTAATTTATTTTTCGCATTAACATGGAAAATCTATCGCTAATACGATCCATTAGTAGAGTGAAACAGAGACAGAATTGATTACTGTCAAATTTATACATTTATATTTTACCCAAAAAATGCACGGAAAAGCCAAATTGTAAAATATAAAATAGATAGCTGTTTTTAGATTTTAGCTTTGTTTTTAGACAAAGAATGTTGATTGTATTAATCGATGAATCACACGGTGTTTTTGTTATGCGGTGCATTAAGCAAAAAATAAAATATTATTCGGTATGTAGGTACATATTAGGTCACGGAATTCTTTAGAAATTTGTTTTTTCTGTTAGGTACTTACCTACACTGTTTAGACAACATAATCCCATTTTTGATGTCAAAATAAATTCATGTGATGACTGTGAACGGTTAAGTGAATAAATAAAAGTTGTTTTCTGGCATGTATAATTTTAATTAATTATTTAGGATTATGACAACATATCAATAGGAGGTTGTATTAAATAAATAATTACCTAGTCGTCGACCAAAAACCCATTCTGTGAATGATCAATAAATATTACTTTTGTCCGCTTCATAGTTTTTCTGCTCAGAAACATTTATGAGGTGGTGTTAGCTCAAAAACCATAAAAGATTTTAAAAAATTCTGTAGAATTGGGAAATCCATTTTACTGCGAACAAACAAACAACCCACAGTTTGCACAATTTTACAGTGACAATCATCAAATTTGGTAAGGACAAGAGCAGTGAGTTATCCGATTGATTAAAGCGAAATTTTGAGTCTCAAAATAATTCATATTTCAGCATTTCAAAAATTATAATAGAGCAGCATATTTTCTTTTCAACAGCAGTGGTATCAAAATTAATTTGCATCAAATTTATTTGGATAGGCGGAGGAGCTCCTTAGTGAGTCAACGGCCATCCATCTGCAGAAGTCAATGGCAAAACCACTGCAGTATCTTGCCAAGAACAATTATGGTTATGTTAAATTTAGAAAAGAAAGATGTTAACGAGATTGATAGCCCACGTAGAGATATCGCGTCCGTTAGGGATCTCCAAACTCTAAAGATCGGAACATGGAATATGAGGACATTTTACCACCCAGGAAACCTAAACAACCTTAAAAGGAGATGACACAGATTGAAGTGAATATCATGAGCAGCAGCAAAACGCATTGAACGGGAAACGGCACTTTCAAGAGCGATAGACACACGGTTTTATATGCAGGAGGTGAAAAACATGAAAAGGGAGTGGCTTTTGTGTTAGATAAGATTGTAGCCAGTTGTTTGATTGGGTGTTGGCCGGTATCATAGAGCTTGATACTGATTAAATTGAAGGGCATCCATTTCAACATCGCATTCATCCAAGTGCCTGATCCAACAGCCGACAATGAAGAAGGGAACTAGAAAAGTTCTACGAAGAGCTCGAACAAGCTAGAAAGCAAACCAAGTCACGAGAAGTTCTCATCATCAAGGGTGATCTAAATGCAAAAGTGGGATGTCAGCAGGAAGGTGATATCATAGGCCCGTAAAGGTCCCGATCAGGTAATTTCAAACACGTGATTTAAGAACCATCCAAGTAGACTGTGGATATGGAAAAACTTAGGAAACCAGGTACGAAATTATATCGACTACATCACAGTTAACAAGAGATTGGTTTAGGAATGCAATCCAAAGAGCATGCCATGTGCAGACATCGGGAGTGACCACAATCCCATCATATGCAAATGTCGAGTGAAGCTAAAGAGCTTGAAGGAACCAAATGCCCTGCCAAAATTACGACTATAATGCTTCAATATAGAACCAGTATGTCGGGAATATGCTATAGCAGTGAGCAATAGATATGAAAATCTACATATTTGCAGAAGATCATGATGAATGGGAAGTCTACAAAACTTCAACAACGGAGATGGCTCAGGAAATATTGCCAAAAAGGTCAAGCACAAAACCAACCCTGCCAAAATAGTGTGATGAAGTCTTCAAGGAAAAAATGAACAGATAATATGACTACAAAATTATGGGGGGGGGGGGTATTTTACCGAAAATATCTATTGAGTGCGGAAGGAGCTTATAAATTTTGTAGTCGCTAAATGTATTTTCTTAATGTTGAAAAATATTAGTGAAAAAAGTTTTCGATTCGTTTAATAAATATAACCTTAGTGATTATTATTTTTTTGGCATCAATATATTGCTTCATTTTTTGCTAAGACATTAAACAAAGTCTTTACTTTTGAACTACCATTGTACTAAGGTCTCATAACTGCTACCCATCTTAAGTTTGTTTCTAATTCTAATATCAATACTTGATATATAATTAATATGTTTTCTGTATTTCAATCAAAGAGATATTTACATGGAACCCTCTATTTTAAGTAATAATTATGATGCTAATTGTTCTGTTCATTTTCATGTTATTAATTCAGATAGAAACAATTCAGGTTATCAAAATTCTTAGTTTTTATTTTTATGCAATGATAAAAACTAAATGAAAACAGAACTACATACATATTATCTAATGTATATTCTCATAATAAAATATACAACATAAATTATTTAAAATCTCCGATATAATTTACTGATTCGTTGGAAACCTTGCCACATATTTCTATCGTTCGCATTTTTTTTGGTAGAAATGAGAATGAAGATGGGTTTGAAATAGCAGTTCATTTTAAAGATTATATCAAGGAATCTTGTATAGCCTATTAGAATATCATGTGTGACCGTTTCTTTGAAATTTATTAAGATTTATATTTCTAATAGAATTGTTCTTATTTCATAAATAGGTTTCTAAAATTGAGCTAATGGGATGGGGAGACTATGTATATCTGAGTGGTACCTACTTATATAATTTATCTATAGTCCTATCATTTTGCAGAAGCTATTTTAAAAGCTACTTAAAAGCGGTTTTCATTTTGTTACTTATTGCAGTTTTATGTGTTTGTTGAATTAATTTTTCACAAAGACATGAGAGAACGTAGTTAAAGTAAATTTATTTCAAATAAAATTATTGATTTTGATTGAATACAAATTTAAAAAAAGAAATATAATGTTTTTACATGTTGTTTTATGTTAGTTTTTATATTGATATTGCAAGATTAATCTTAACCTATATAGATTAGATGCATATTCTTTCAGAAGTCTTTGTTGCTTCAACTATTCCAGTTCTTTTCCAATTTTTTTTACATACAATGTTCATTGGTATAAACATAGAAAGAGAAGAAAGATTGGTTTAGGAAACATGAATATATTTGATTATCCGTTAAATTATAGGTAAATTAGCAGTAGCTAATTGTTAGTTTCTTTTAAATGATTAAAACTTTATCTGTATCCAATTTTAGTATAGAGAATCAACACCCCAAAGTAAAAATTAACTCATTTTTTTAAATTAAAAATTTCATAGAGAGCACTATATTTCTTTTTTTTAATTACTGTAACTTTGTTTATTAAGAAATTTGTTGTTTTGTTAGTTTTTTTTATATAGATAACAATTATTGATCATTTGAAATGCAAATATAAAGTACCTCAAATTATGCTAAATTTCATCATTATAATTTATCATAAAGTAATTTTCAATATTGATGATGTGTGATTATGTTATTCCACGTACGCAAACAACTTAAATTATCTGATTTATTCATATTATTTTTTTATTGTACTTATACATACAAATATAAAACCCATTTTATAAATAAAAGCAAACTTTAAAATTATCTGAAACTAAATTATAAATTTCCCCTTTACATTTATTTAAATTAATTGGGGATGTCTCAAAAGTAACGAGACAAACCTTTGTGGTTTGAAATTTTTCATTGATAATCACGTTGTTAGTTGTCTATGTGGTAGGGAATAGATGTATTAAATTTGGGACATAGATATGCAATTTAAAATTACTGTGGTTAGATATTTAAATTTTGAAATGTTACAGTTCAATCTAAAGATTTATTAATTATACAGTTTTGTTTCACTTACAAAATGGAAGATATTTCATTTCAAGAAGGCCAGCGAATTATTATTGCATTTTTAATCCTCGAAGGTACCCCAGCTACCGAAATTCATCGGCGACTAGATCGGCTATTGGGAGAAAATGCTTTAAGCAGAAGTTTTTTATTGGGCCAAAGAAGCAAAAGGTGGTCGCGGAAGTTGGATGGTGATGACCACTCTGGGAAACCCATAGATCCAAAAACGAGCGAGACCATTCAATCTCCAACAATACGTTGATGAAGATTCCCGGTGTATTGTCCGAGAAATTGAGATGTGGTGGGGAATGTCATGTGGTACTGTTCATCGCATTCTCAAGGATCACTTGAAACTCTGTAAGCTTGATGCAAGATGAGTTCCTCGATTACTGAACAATGATTAGAAGCTACGGAGTGTAGTGTGCACAAGAAAATCTTGAGCAGCTTCAACACGAAGGAGAGGATTTTTGAAATCGATTTATCACTATGGATGAAACTTGATTATCCTTTTTCGATCAGGAGACTAAGGAGAAGAGCAAACAATGGCTTCCAAAAGACGCTACTTCCCTCTCAAAGCGAAGGCAACTTCTCATCTGGTAAAAGTAATGCTTTTATGCTTTTGGGACGACAAGGTTATTCATATTAATTTCCTTCCTGATAATGTGACAATCAATACTATGATCTTCTCAAAGACATTAATCCTATGTTGTAAAAATGTTTTTTTCGTGTCTTGCTCCTGCTTGACAATGCAAGACCCCATACAGCCCAGATGACTCAGAATCAACTTCGAACATTCAATTGGGATCAACTTTCTCACCTCCATATAGTCCTGATCTTTCTCCATGTGACTTCACTTTGTTTCCCTACCTCAAGTCGTTCCTTAGAGGACACCACTTTGGATCACGGCAAGAGTTGGAGAGTTGAACAGGTAATATTCTCAAAGTCATTCCCAAAGACTGGTTCAGAGACAATATGAGAAAACTGGTATCTCGATGGGCAAAATGCATTCACATTTCGAAAAAGTCACAAATGAGCCTGTATTAACTTTTGAAGTAAAAATTAACTCATTTTTTAAAATTAAAAATTTCATAGAGAGCACTATTTTTCTTTTTTTTTAAATTACTGTAACTTTTTTTATTAACAAATATGTTTTCATGTAATTTTATATTCTTATTACTTACCACCTGCAGATAATACAAATTACATCAACCTGAAATAAAAGTGGGAAAGTTATAGCATTTGACTCGTTACTTTTGGGATACCCCTCATAAACACAAATACAATGTCTAGGTTATTTTGAATAAAACACCACTTTTTCTAAAGAGTTTGCTAAATCCATCCGTTGTATTGGAAAAGAGACTTTAATTCCGAATAACATATCACCATCCATAGAGATATAAATTTACATTTTTATAGATATCACCAACCATGGAGTATGTAGTGGTAATCAATATTCTATGTCCGGTCATAACACTTTGGAACGTCACTAATCTATCATATTTCACACTGAGCTTGATCAAGGTAAAATAGACAACCTGTCAGAGTTAGACATATATTAATTATCCAACAAAATTTGTCGTGCTTGACGACGAAGGTCAGAACTGTGTTATTGCTTCAGAGATGAGATCTTGGCGTAATAAAGGAATAAGATAGATTTATAATTTTAGCTCTTGGTAGACTTTGTAATTTTTTTAAATTAGTATGCAGAGTTATTACCGCCTCCCAATAGCTAGAATAAGGCTTTAATTTTTAAAATTCATAATGGTCAAATGACAATAACAAGATGATTTAAACCAGCATCGAGTTGATCATTTTTATTTCAAAGAAACATCTTCCAATCCTTCAAAGCATATAGCATGAGATGACAGATCAACAGTTGAAACTAACGCGATTTCTAAATTTTAATGACATTCAAAAGCATTTTGAGAAATCTGAAAGAAGAAAACATGTATTTACTACAAAATTTACACTAAGGTCAACAGATGAAATTATTAATTATGTATTTTGGAGACAGAAATCAAATTGAATAATCAATAAATAAGTGGAAATGGCATCCCTACTTATTAGTCAATGGTGTCTGTTGTTTTCGGTTGATAACATGTAATTTTCAACTTTACTTTATCTTTTGATATTGAAAAAGTATGATAAAGTTGAAATTTGTATTCTTTGTTTTATCTCCTTTCTGCGTGTTTTAACTTGGAAATCTGAATTATGAAACTATCTACTCATATTTACATTACTCTAATTCTTTATTGAAATTCATAGCAGTACCCATAAATTTATATTTTGTCATATTCGCTACCTTCAACACAAAACAATTAGCTACTGAATGTTTTTTTATCATACTCACATTAGCTATCATTGAGATGACTTTCTTTGTTTCAACTTATTTGAAATTGTTAGTTTGGGTGAGGTAGTGTGTAAGATGTTAATAAGAAGAATACTTTAGGCATGATTGTACTTATTTTAAACTTCTTAAAATGAGGAACATTTCTATTGTTTGTTAGATTTTATTCGAATTGTAAATAAGAAATATACCTAACTCTATTGATTTTAAATATTTTTTGATTTAAATGTTGTTTTCCTTATATGTTTAAATTTTATATTATTTCAATTTCTACATCACTTATTTATGCAATACTCGTATGTTCTATTTTTGTATTCAGCATAAGGTTTTTCATTAGATAAATTTGTTGAGTTGGAATTTGCTACAAAGAGTTGATTTAAAAAAACAATAAATTGTAATTGCTTTGTATATTTATTAATCCTCATTCATATTCTAGTAAGTGGGGGGGGGGGGGGTGGGCAAGGGATTAATTGTTACACATTATTGTAATAAGAAAAATTCGACAAAACTAGTTTTGTCTGATTAATAGAGGAAGCAGGCAGGGGTCCGATTCTCATAATTTCTGATTTGGTGTTCCATATAAGCTTCTGTGGATCGATATATTTTAATAGCATTTTAACACTAGTTTATAATAGTGTCATTACATGTTTTTAAAACTCATAATGTAATTATGCCATTTATACCTCCTCCATAGTTCATTAAATTCAATATTTTCAAAAAGATTAAACAGATAAGTAACATTTTTGCATACAGTATATCTATCTCCTAAATATTAATTTTATCATTTAAGTTTTTGAAAGTTAATGTCCGCAATATATTAACTGAATTTGAAGGTTTGGTCATCGCCCGTTCACTTAGTTATTTTTACTCGAATGAAAACTTTTGTTCAGATATACCAAATTTTATGCGAATAGGTTTACTTGTTTTCCAGCACCATCCCAATTATCAAATTAAAGAAAGTGTTTTTTTATTCCTCCCTTATGGTTCACACATTAATTGGGAACAATTTTGTTTAAAGATTGACTTAAATATTTCATTTAAAAGATCCAAACTTTCATGTTTTCTAGGTCATCTTTAATATGTCAATTTATGTTTTTATAGAACACTAAAGAGCTATATGGAGCTTAAAATCAATATTACAAAACATTGTTCTTATTTTGAGAATAGAATACTTTTATAGAAATAAACTAATCACATTTTCCTTATATATTAGCACTCTATTTATGGATTATTTCTATTATTAGAAAAATGGAACCTTTATTGCATAAATCTTGAAAATCACATAATTTACTTTTAATAATATCCTTTACATAATTTAACATATCAAGTTCATTTTTAAACATTTTAGCTTCAACTTTCCATCTATTCAAGATATTGCTGCCGATTTGCTCACTGTTGTGGATGAACTCAAGTGAGTTGCTAATTCTTTGAATCTTTTATTCATTTAGAAATAGTGAGTTCCTTGGAACTTTATATTAATACATATTGTGTTTACATTTTTGAACAGATTGGTTTTAGTCATAGATATTAAATATATACATAATTTAATATCTGTTGGTATATCTCTACTTCATAGATTTCAGTTTTCACATTACTATTTTTCTGCACCTAGATTGGCCGAAGTAGAATCTGTTTGGTATAATTCATAGCTTTTTGCATTCTTTTTAACCTTCGTTGTCCGTATTTTTTACTTTTTAAGTGTGTAGTATACTTTGGTGTGTTTGGGGGGGTCACGACTCCCCCAGAAATCATACCTCCCATGGACTAATTTAAATGAAATATTGTACACAGGTATCCTGGAAAGATTCCCCGACAAAAATCTTTTGAAATTTTTAGAATCTATTTTGATCATCGATTTTTAGGCTCTTCAATTTCAAAATCGTGTTTTTTTTAAAAGTTGATGAAATTTTCTATGTTTTAGAATATATGTAACTATTAACCTATATGTATATAATGGATTTAAAAATATTAATTTTCATGGATTTGGTGGACACCACAACAACCAATGAAAATCGAATATTTTATGTCAATTTTTACATGAATGTTAATACTGTGTTCAAATTTGAATAAAAAAAGTCCAATGTTTAGTTTAGATAAAAATAATACATTATTCTTCAAAACATTTATATATTTTTAAATATATTCAATTTAGGGACTGGATGAAAATTGAATATTTTTTTAACTCTATTTTATTGAGTTTGGAAGGTCATACAAATTTAAAATTTGGTGTTTAAGTCTACTGAGAACTCAGAAATACAAATGCATAAATTCTTTTTGAAAAACTATTGATTATCGATGTTTTTGGCAAAACAAAATCGATATTCATAATCCAAATACTTAGATTTGCCCTAAATTCAAAATGATACACTCTATATTGCTAAAATTTGAGATTTATAACAACCAAGCTATTTCAAATAATGTATTAGAAAACGAGATGCGTCAAATTTTCTTGTTGATGGTCTATGAGGACCAACATGGGGCCAGTCCGTGAATATTGATTTTTAAAGTGATTTTCTTCACAAAATAATCCCTCTGAATGATGCAAAATGGTTTGTTATTAGTTTCTTGGTCATTTTTAATGTTTTGAGAATGCTTTTATTAATTAAAATTGAATTTCAGAAAACTTCATTTTTAACACATTCGGTCGGGTTGATCCCAAAATCACTGGAAATCAATTTCTGACTTTGGATAAAGTTATGACTATTTTTACTTGACACAGTATTAGAGTATCAGATGTGAAGTATATATTCCAAATTTGATTTGAAGGTATTCCAATGTACCTACCATTTATGATTTAATTTATTAGACAATTCATTTTCATTTTTTCTATCTAAATATATAAAGGATTTGCATATTATGCTCAATTTTTGACACAAAAAATATCATGTCTTTTTTCTGGTCAATACTTTTTTATTAAATTTTCTACAGTTGTTAAAAATCAAGTGGGTAACATCTCGTTAAATAAATATAAAGAAATTCTGAGTGCCGAAAATTTTGTCAATCAATAAAAACATTAAGTATCTGAAGTAGAATTTTCTTATATTTTAATTTAACACCAGGT
>JAUYWI010105751.1:0-11221 GCA_034780595.1 Parotoplana pacifica
AATCACTTTGCTTCGCAAACAAGCCAGCGAATCTGAATGATTTACAAGAAAACATTATTCAAACGATGCAGCAATTTTATGGTGTTTTGGGTTACATCGAAAGGTATGCCATTCCGTTACACTTTGGATGGAGGAGCTCATTGAACAAGGGGGTGACCAGCTGACGCTTCGAAGACATTAAAAATTATTTGTACGTAAAATTTTGATAATCATGTTCAATCTTGTACTACTGTTGAATTAATTATTTGTACGTTAAATAAAATTCCAAAAAATACACAAAAATCGGCCCATCTTTTGGCTCACCCTGTATATTAAGACAGATAATATAATTTACCATAAAATATTCTATTAAAAATTTAAAACAAAAAGTCTCAATTGCTACACTTGGAATGTTCAGCTATGTACTGCTACATAATATGGTCTATACAGGTATAAAGTGTCCATAATACAGGGTGGCGCAGATGTTGCGCCTTATGGAGATATATACATACAAAATCTGACATTAAATTAAAACTGTTGTATTTTTATATAAAATGTCTATTTGGGTAATGTTGATTAAATTGTTTTGCGACAGATCGGCCAGAAGCACCATCACGTCCAAACATGTTCCACTCTTTCTTCTTGAGTTATTTTTCGGTCATCACATAAATGTACATGCACCATGTAAGACAAAAAAGTTATCAAATGATAATTCCTGGAATTTCTACATTAGTAAATTTCAGCAATTTATTCTTGGAATATGGTTATTATAAGATCTACATTTATGGATTGCATAAGTCACAGAAAAATTACCCAATTATCTTATAAAAGCAGATTTTTCTACGCCGCCCTGTGGTATAATACTGTATTACCTATTGGTATGGCATACCTATTTATATACATAATATACATACATATATAATATAATTCTAGATTTTCTTCTATTTACATATTTTCAATCTATAAGTATAAGTAAATAAAATGAAGAGAAAGAGGTCAATTTACGCAGTGATTAGAAGAATATTTTCGCACTGATGGTAACTTACAAATCATATCTACATTTAACACATGCCTACACAATTCTGCATATTACAAAGTAAACTAATAATTTATGTTTAAAAATCCTTAAATATGAGCTGGATACTCTGTTGGATATTTTATATAGTTTTACTATGTGATCTTTTTGTGATGTTCATTTATTACGTTAAATACGTAATAAATGAACATCACTGGGTTACTGGATGCAAATTGATTAAAATTTATAAAAAGATATGATCTAAAAAAAGTTATGTAAAAAATGACCACATTTTGAAAATCCCATGTATTTAGATAGAAAAAAATGAATTTTTGCCAATAAATGTTAATAGTTTTAATTGAATGTCTTTAAATTTGCCATAATACATATATGTAGATACAGGCTCAGCACCTTCCACGACTTTTGCTGTCCAAATGTGGCAGAAACTTGGACAGGAAAAGTCGTGGGAGGTGCTGAGCAGCGTTTTAAAAGAGGTAGAAAAAGATGTGTTAAGTGTTACAGGGAAGAAAGGAGGTAGAAAAAGATGTGTTAAGTGTTACAGGGAAGAAAGGAAAGAAGGAAAAGGCATGATGGTGGTGCATTACAAATTACTATAAAGGAAAAACATCAGAGAAAACAGAAAAGGACTTAAATTGGAGTAAGGATACGAGTAAAGCATTCAAGGCAAACAAGGAAGCAAAAAGGGTAGTAACCAAACCAAAAGCTGAGGCATATGAGGACCTGTATAACAAACAGTCTAGAAGAGAAAGATGGACATCAGAAAGCTATTAGACTCGCAAAACAGAGGAATAATAAATGGCAAGATATATCAAGCATTTTGTTTTATGTCTGAGCGGAGTACAACAGATGCTATTTTTGCACTGTAGCAGTGATGAAGAAGTACAAGAAGACTTAGAGAAGGCATATTACGGAGTACCAAGACATGAACTGTGGAACTGTTTGAGACTGAAGGGAGTAGAGGAGAAGTACATCAGATTCATCAAAGACATGTACAAAGGGTGTACAACAAAGGTGAGGTGTGCTTCCGATGAGTCAGAGGACTTTGAAGTAACTGTGGGACTAATCAAGAATTTGCCCTGAGTCCATTTCTTTGGTAATAGACTGTCTGACGCGTAAAGTCCATAGAGATTATGCTGTCCGCGGTTATAGGATTGGAGTCAGGGGCAAAGGTGGAACATAGACTAGAAATGTGGAGAGCAGCAATGGAGGACGGAGGAATGCGAATTAGCAAGCAGAGATTGAGAGCCGGCCTTAAGTCAGTAAAGGATGAAGAGGTGAAAATGCAGGGAGAATAGCTCAATCAGGTAAAGTAGTTCAAACACCTGGGTTCAACAGTTCAGACAGATGATGGATCTGAGAAAGATGGCTCGACTGAAATAAAAACAAAACATCATTGGAATTAGCTAAAGCGGGAAATTTAGAATGGAATTTGTATCTCTACCTCAAATTTTCAAGACTCCCGCACTCGAGGAGCTCCTCTAAATTATAAATAAGTTTGGAGGAGCTCAACGAATAAGGGAGCCTTAAACGCTTGCGGGGGGAATAGGAATTCAGCCTTAATTTTTTCCTAATTTTTATACGTATTTATTTTGCAGTATTTCAGACCACTATCCAGTAAAAAGAGACGAGGCACCATCAAATAGGGGCATTTATGGCTACGTGGCTTAGAGATCTCTATGTACTGCCCATAGACATTGGCATCTTCGAATTTAATACTTTTTTTAGACAAGAATTTCTGAGGTCTTTAGCGCTGCCTAAGTATGATTAATTTGTATTATTATTGTTTTATTATTGTGTATTGTTTACAAATAGGTAATATATATAAGTACCTACATTATATTTGTGCCATGTGTAAAATATTGAAATAGCGGGTGGTTACGAATGACAATAATGAACAGCTATTACCTAAATAGAAATGACAAATAGATTAAATACATTTGGCATAATGTAAGTATAGAAGTGAAAGTTGCACGTTTAACAAAAATTATTCTAAGCTGTTATGAAATACAAAGATCTATATACTACGTTTTTCTATCAAACGAATGGATAAAATTTAGTATACAAGTATATGTAAGTAGAACAAGAGAAAGTTGCCTGGTCATGTTCGAATTCATGCTCGTATGTATGGGTGCACGGTTTATAATGAAGGAAATTATGCAAAGGTTAGAGAGATTCTCCAGTGCTTTAGGATATCGACTTGTTTGTGAACATATAGAAGTTCGAGGCTATTGAGTCATACCATGGTGGAGCGCGATCATGTTTTTAGTCGTCTCGGTGAGCTGAAGGAACTCTCATTTGTGGATGTTCCCATGGGCAGAGTATGAAGGAGACTCAGGAATGGAGTGATATTTGGAAATAGATCTCTCTCTGGTTGGAAATTTCTCTCCATGTTTGGTGCGGATACTCTCATTGTTGATGTAATTCAAGCAAACTGACATTTACTTTGACTAAGTAGTCGGTTGTTTCATCCCCCATTATTGACAAAATTCTGAAAAATTGGTCTGTTTGATCAATAAACTTCGCTCTACGAATTCGACACTGTGACACAGCTGATTCTGCGTTGTTGGCGACAGATATATTGCATTCTTCGGTTTTGTTGAAAAGGTGCCCTTTTTAAATAGGCAAACAGTACTTCTATGTACTTTTTTGAAAATGAGAAAAAGCACTTCAGTGCCCTTTTTGAAAACGGCAAAGAGTATTTTGGTGCCCCCTTTGAAACGTTAAAGGCAATGTGTAATATAATTAAAGCAGAGATTATAGGAGGAATCTCTGAATTAAAGTACTATCACCGCACAACAATTTTTATTTTAGACACTTTAAAAGAACACTCGGCAAAAAGAGGACCCCAAAATTACAGACGAGGCAGTAATTTTTTGGGGTAATTTTTCGGTTACTTTTCTTAATAAATATATTGTATTAAAATCTCAGAATATATTATTTTGTGAATTTAAGACCAAAAATATGATATTATTATATTCTTTGATCTAAAATTCTAGCTATAAAAAATTCTATATCATATTTTTACCACTGACATCTTTGTTTGTTTAAACATATCAATAAATGTCGATTATTTTATTGAGAAATGTCTAAAGAGGTAAAAATTTTAACATCGTTTGTATGGTAGCTTTTTATATGAGTCCATCAAGCTGCTAATATATAAAATGTCGTTTTTCTGACTACATAATATATAGCGTCGCTACTCTCTTCTACAAAAAAAACTCTGAACGGACACGTTTCGAGATAGTTTGTGTGTTGGTGGGCAGGGTGTTGGGGTGCAGCTGGCTATAATATGCTTGCCTTCTAATGGTAAAATATAAATTATGAACTGCAAGGATCAAATCTGGGACTGGCCTGTCTACCATTCTCTGAATGCATGCAGGGCTGCCATGCCAACTGTTCAAATTTCTTTAGGACAGTTCTGATTTCAGGGTGTTTTAGCCTGTCCCAATAATATTTAAGCTGCTCATCTAAACCAGCTTTAGACAGCAAAAAATGTGATCTTTTGAGTTCCACTGTTTTCAGGTGAATTCTAGCCTAGATACAGTGGTACTAGACAGTGGCCTAGACACTGGTTATGGGGGTGGATGGTAATTTTTTTAAATATTGATTATCATTTTTTGTGTAAAAATTATATTTTTAGCCAAAACAAATTAACTTAAATTGCACTAAAATCAAAATTTTCAGATTTAGAATTAGGAAGGCATTATAAATAAATTATTAGATAATTGGATGCCTCAGGGAACAGCCCTGATCTCAACCCCATTGAGAATGTGTGGGGCTACATGAAGACCAAAGTGTGAGAGGTACCTCCAACCAACAAGAAATACCTCATTTCAAAGCTTATCCGGTTATGGTATCACGATCCTGCCCTCACAGAGATGTATGACAAGTGTGTTGATTCCATGCCAAAAAGGTTGAAAGATGTGATTTCAAACAAGGGATCTTTTACCAAATATTAGAAAACTGTCTATTTTGCTTATGTCAGATTTTTTGTTTAAAAAACTGTCTATTTTGTCTGTATATATTATTGTGCTCATGATCATTTGTTGTAAATAATAAATAATGCTATGCCACTTGAAAATCATAAAAATCACATAAAAATAGTAATTCGACTAATAATTTGACCAGCACTGTACATAACAGAAAATGATCAGAGAGATAGCAGTTTTACAGTGTTCATTAATCCTAGTCAAGGTGTCTTGAAGTCTTACCAATGTAAGAAATGTCTCCATCAAAGGGACACTTAAAAATATAAACAAAACTAGACCTAAGTAGACTGGGTGTGCAATCTTTCAAAGGGAAACAACTATCTTATTTAAAACTTTTGAAGATTACATTGACAAATGTTTTTGCTTTTAAAAAACTAAACAAAAATAAGGAAAAGCTTCTGAAAATTTTAAAAAGTCTTGTTGCTAGTCCTCAATAGTCCAATGAACATGCAAATGCTTGTGTCATTGAGTATGGGGTAGTTCCATGTGTGCAACATAACTAGTGACCATTGGATTAAAGTCAGTGATGGGTCAGAACCATGATTATATCATGTAAATTTGTGTCACTAGCCTTGAAGATTGTGCAACAATTAGCCTTGAATAGTTAGGTTATTGCTTCAATCATCTCCAAAAGCTTGCTAGAGGGTCATATGATGATCTTTTTGATACTACAGTTCAACAAGATGTTCATGACACTTTTGTTGAAGTTATTAGTAATAACAATATTAATGTTAATGGTTTTTCTGAATCTATATTCATTTGCTCCAATTATTATTCTTTTTTGGCTAGTGATGATCACTTTAATAACAAATTGACATTGATCCATTTTATCACCAAAGTTATAATGATAGATTTTGTAATAATTGTCAAATAGTTACACCACATTCTATCAATTTTGCCAGAATATTAACTATTCTAATCAACAGATTTAGTTATACTAGTTCTTGTAGACTTTCAAAAAACTGCAGTAATGTAGTTGTTCTTAATAACATTTCTTATAATGACCACAATTTTGGTATGAGGGGGGTCAATAAGTTTGCGCACTTGATAGCAAAACAAAATGCTATCCATAGAATCAATATATTATTTTAAATTACATAAACATCTAAGATATTATTGAAAATTTCAAATCTATATCTCTATGGATAGCTTCAGAATTCAGATTTTAAAAATTGAAGTCAAAATAAGGTAAAATTGGGTCCAAAGTGAGTTTATTGACTAGTTAAAGAGATTTTTAATAGTTTATACATAAAAGTACAGTTATTTACATATTTTTAATAGTTTACACAAATTACAGTTAGTTACATATTTATAACTTCTTGAAAAATATTTTCCATCACAGTCAATGCATTTCTGCATCCATTTAAACCACTTTTTGAAGCAAGATGTCCAGTCTTCATCTGAAAACTGGTCGAGTGGATGCTGAAAAGCAACCACAGCTTCTTGTGTGTTGTCAAAGCAAATACCCCTGAGTGGTTGCTTCACACATGGGAAGATGACTAATTCACATTGAGCCAAGTCTGGACTGTATGGAGGGTGTGACATCAATTGGACATTGTTGTCATTCAACCAAAATAAGGTCTCTTGAGTCTGTGTGCTGGGGCATTATCATGGTGGAGAACGACTGGAGCTGGGATGTGCTTGGTAGCTGCTGCATTTAAGACATGTGGTAAGCACTCTGTGGTGTACCAGTGTTCACTAACAGTTTGTTGAATGTTGACAGGAACAGTGATGACATAGCAATAGACCCACATTTCATCACTTTTAATTATGTTGCTGATTGTTCAATGATTGCCATGTCAATATCTAGTCAACATTGCTCAACATTATTGAACTCGGGCTACCAGCTGCTCATTTGTCAGCAAATGTGAGACTCAGCATGCATGTTCAAACAATTGTGCAGAATTTCCAAAGTACTGCGAATAGAGATTCCAACAATTCCAGCCATCGTCTCAATGCTTATCTGTCCATCTTTGTTCACTATTTGAGCTACTACATCTTCTTGGACTGCTGATGTTGGTCATCCAGGATGGTCTTTGTTGCTCATGGAGTTTGTGTCACAGCAAAATTCCCAGAACCATCAGCACACCAAGAATTCAAGGATTGGTGAACACCTCAAGGAGCATGACCAATTTAGTGTTTTGTGAAAATGTATGTCTAAGTTTGACTGCCTAATATATGAAATGATCTATATAGGCAAACTTAGTCCCTCTCTAAATAAGCAGTGACTTGGTAAAGGCAAAACTGTTTGTGTAATTTCTATGGCTAGGTATTGTGTTGACTCTTATAGTATTACATATTGATCTATAAACTGTAATCATAGATTCTCTAGATTTCAATGCACTGTATAAAAACATATTGTAGACTTGATTCTGTACTATAACTTGAAAATGTTATTATGAAAATAATGAAATATTGTATGTCACTGAGTCTTTCTTTTTTAATTCTTATTTACACTTGAGTTAAGTATAATAAGAGAACACTCTATTTCAAAGTTGTTTTTTCTTTATTTAGTGATCAAAATTGGTTTATTAGGGTCATGACTGTATATTCACTATATATTCACTGTATATTCATTATGCCATGGAATAAATAGGTCAAAGTGTTTCAATTCCTGTATGCCTTATGGAAGGACCATAACAACAACTACAGCATGAATTTCAAAAGTGTAATTGATACTTTTTGGAACCCCAAAGGGACCCTTAAATAAAACCCTCCAGAAAATAATTATTCTTTTGTATTTTTAACTAGGTAGTAAAATGATATTCATCTATATGAATTTCAACCATGTCTCCAAAGTGTAAATATGTATATCATATATTTTGAATCTTTCTTAACCTACTCCAAGTAGGTAACACTTAATAAAAATACCAGCAAAAATCATATCTTAAATACAAGTTATTATGTAAGGGTATTGACCAGCATGGATTTCAACATCATTCTTAAAAGTGTAATATATTTAGATCTTTTTTGGCATAACAAAGGGCCCTTCTTAAATGAAAACCCCAGGAAAATGCTTTTCTTAAGTTTGTTAGCTTAATAGAATAATAATATTTGCCAATGCAAATATCAGCCTTTTTCTCAAAAGTGTAAATGAAACCATTTTTGTGGCCCCAGTAATGCTGCACTTAAGAAATCCCTTTTTGTTATTCCTATAGTAATAGTAACAAAAGTGTGAATGAAATCCATCCACTGGACTCCCTAACTAATTACTAATTTTTTGAATATATGAAAAAGAAATGAATGTGTTAATTGGTATTTTGGATTCATCAGCAAATACCCTTGAATGTGACCAATAGTACTTACCTAATAGTTTGTAAAATGCACAATCCAATAGTGGAAATTCTGTCAGCATGTTAAACAGGTTAGATTCATGTAATTAAATTCAAAGTTGCCTCTAGTTTAGTTTCCTACCCCAAAACTTTCATGTGAAAGTTGTATTACTTTATGATGTGACTTTTCTGTAAAACATTTCATTCTATGACTATTTTTGCAAACAATTTTGAATAAAGTAATATACTTATGGTTTTTATAAAAAATTCATTGTTTAACTAAATGTTAATTTTACTGTTGTTTTATAGAAATATCATATGTGTAACATTAATTTAGTTAAAATGTATAAAGTTAATTTATTTGCCATACAATCTCAAAACTAATACTTGTATTTCATAAACAAAATCAATAAGAGGCTTAAAAGATAATTCAATATTAGCACATAGGTGAAATTGTGAGGAATATTCTAGTTATACTAATTAATGACTTAATTTTAATTTTTGTTGTGGTTTAAATTATTTCAATATGTATTTTTTGTTTTACTTCCTTAGGTATGGTCATAAAGGGATGGGATCTTACAGTTGCTACAATGAAGAAGGGTGAACTGTGTGAGGTTCTCTGTTCACCTGATTATGCATATGGATCGAATGGATCAGGGAGTATTCCACCCAATTCAACACTGAAATTTGAAATTGAATTATTCAGCTGGTCAGGTATAGGATATTTATTTTTAGCATTTTTTTAAACATCTGCCATTTTAACTGGGAACTGTTTATGCCTGTAATTATATGTTTTGTCCTCTAGACATGTTGAGGGGTATCCAACCATGCCTAAATTATAATCAAAATGGCTAAACAATGACTGAACTAATTTACTAGAAATTTGAAACCAGTTTACTGAATCTTTTTTGTTGACCTCTGGTTATGTGATGATTTTCTGAAAATTTACAAAATGTATTGTGTAATCAGTTCTGAAGCCAAATATACAGGGTGGTAATAAAGTTACCATACAGTGAACTAAGCTCATTAAGTCAATTAAGCTGATGATAGCACACAGTTCGCTGTACACCTATAGCTTAGAGTCTGTTTTATATTAACTGTATGGTAACTTTATTGCCACCCTGTATATTCCTTAGACTGGAGGCACGTCGACAGGGTAATTTTAATGAAGAGTTGTCAAAATTTACTGACGAAAAGATGTCACGGGCATTGCAGGCTATAATGAGAGACTTATAGAAGATTATTGATGCCGAGGGTGCATATGTATGAATATGTCAATGTACCTAGATATTGATTTTTAAATTATCTATAAGGTGTGTACCTATTACCTCTTTGTATATATATGTATAAAAAACTTTTAATGGATCAAGAGTTTTATTAAAAACCGACATTTTTTCCGGTATGGCCTATATATACCTCAAACCAAAATTTACTGGTCAGCATCTTCATATGAATTCCTTCCATCCTAATTATACTTCCTTATAAATCTGTCAATATTTCTGTTTATTCAAATTGCTAGAAGATGCTCTTATAAATGTGATTTTGATAATGCTTAGATTTATGTGTCAATCGGGAACTTCGTACTTTGAAATACAATACTCTCATAAAAATTGTTTTCTCATCTTTCAAAACTTGGGATCTACATAGGTTGTTTTAATTATGGTAAATCTTGTCGATTTATAATCAATTCGTCCTACATTTATCTTTCCTATAATCGCTTTAAAATTCAAGTCCATCTCAACTGCACTAGTACAACGATTTTTTTCTAAT
Organism: Parotoplana pacifica; assembly: GCA_034780595.1. NCBI lineage: Eukaryota > Metazoa > Platyhelminthes > Proseriata > Otoplanidae > Parotoplana > Parotoplana pacifica. Next base: position 10,047 of record JAUYWI010105751.1, read on the forward strand.
TTCTCTGTTTGTGTGGCCCTGTTATAGATTACACTTCTAACCCTATGAATATTACTATTACCGAAACTTTAATCCACTATACATACAAAACCACACTCAGACATTAACTTAAGAGTTCTTATCATCAAATTTCTCTACTCAAGATTCAGCTCATTTGATTTTTTCCCTTATAATTCCATCATCAATCAAGTATCTCATTGATGTTTTAGGTTTAATTGTGCTATTATCGATTTATTTTTAGTGAAACCCTTCCTGCAGGTATTGTTAGTACTATATGGAATATTTAAGTATAATGGTCTAACAGGCCTGTTAGACCATTATATATACTTAAATATTCCATATAGTACTAACAATACACCCGTAAATACTTCAAGGATGTCTACAAACGTGCATAAATCCTTGCTCTTAATTGGTGTAAGGCTTTTAGACATTATAACAGGGTTCTTGGTTTTGTTTTTCTTTATTAGTATTTTTATCATGATAATTATTGTTTTCTTAATTTTCCAGTTCTTTTGAGCACTTGTGTTTTTTTTGTTCTTTGTGTTTTTTGTTCTTTTCTATCATTGTACCTAAATTTTTCTATGTTTTAAATATTTCTGTTATTTCACTATTTACTACTGAAAGCTAAAAAGCAAAACGTTTATTATTTATCACTCAATATAATGTGATAAAAAGAAAAACAAATTATTTTATATGAGACAGTCTATACAATCATTCTGAATAATAGTACCTATATGTATAAATAAATACTTGAAAAGGTACCTATAAAACAATAAATTATAATGTAAGGTAAAGATATGGTGCGCACCGTTAGAAACAAAATTCGTTCGATATATCAAGTTACCAGTATCTAATAATAGTGTGGTATAGGGCACCATTTTGTATCTGAATAGATTAGTTTAAAATTAATTTAGTTTCTAACGAGCAAAAAGATATTACCTATATAGGGTGGTCCAGAAATTACGACTGATTTTCTCCTCTTTGAGTAATTATATAAAAGGTAATTTATTATTGGGACAGTATGTATTTACAGTACTGGAAATATTAATTGCTCACCCTTACCAAAATTACAATTTTTGTTCCACAAGTAGAATAAATAAGATTTAAACAAAGAAAATTTATATATTGAACAATTGATATGTAAAAAGTACAAAATGTAATAAAAAAAGTGTTCA
>JAUYWI010105762.1:0-11221 GCA_034780595.1 Parotoplana pacifica
GATCAATTTTTTTTTTTTTTGGATAAACACCGAACCAATGAATATTTTGATCGTTTCTATCAAAGAATTGTCAGTAAAGCTGAACATGACATTTGTGACCTTCCTACTCTCCCTCGATATAAAAAGATCCCCAAAAAATCGACCAAGGAATCGGAGAAAACTATGAATATACAAATGCTGTTACCTATTTCCTTAAACAGTATTATGAAACTAATGACATTGTTCGAAATGATGTGCTACAACGGTTTCGCCAAAAGAGTTTTGATGTTGTTCGTGAATTCGAAACATCTTTGCTCTCCTGTGCCTATAACAGCAACGATATCAACATTCCAGACTCATTTCTGGAAATGTATTCACGGGATATAGACACAGATCGCTTAAAAATACAATTGTCATTGCTGCAACAGATTTTCGAAAAACAATTTAAAAAGTGACAAAAATTTCAACTATTTGCGATGCATTTAATAGCCAAGTGGTTTTGAAGACTCTGCTATCAGAGATACACAAATGTTTAGTATTGTATAAAACAATACCAATAACACCAGCAACATCGGAAAGAGCATTCTCAACACTTAGAAGAATCAAAACATATCTCAGAGTTACAATGACGCAAGCTCGTTTAAACCACTGCCTTATTGCTCATGTGCACAAAACGAAAACAGCCAATATTTACATCAAAATGATTGCCGAAGAATTTATCCGAAGGACTGAAAGGTGTTAGCACTATTTTGGCAAAATTTAATTTTTCTATATGGTAATGAGGACACTAACTTTATTCATAAAGTATTATAAAAAGCGTTCAACCTAGTATGCTTAATAAGTATGTACATATATACTATTATTTGATTACATGTAATTTCGAACGTTGGTTGTAGCACTCATTGTACGTCTTTTTATGGTATCATGCATTCTCTGTGTTTCATTATGTAATCTTTTATGTGACAAATTTGTATTATTAAGCCATAAAAAAAATTATATATCACTTGCATTTTTATCGCGTTTCCTATATAAAAGTACAGAAATACGACCGAAAGTTGAAGATAAAAAGATTATTTAGATGTATGTAGGTATGTTTATATTTACACGAAATCTAAAATCAACATTTCATATACTTATAAAAATTGTTCCCTAAATTGTAATTTTGATGTGCTCTTTTGTCAAATGTCAGCCACCCAATAATTATTACATTCCTGTGTGGCGGTACCGACCTACCGACCTACCGACCTACCAACCAAACAATTAATCTCGAGAACTGCTATGTACGAATAGTACATTTCATTTAATCAATGCATACCATGGCTATCTACCATGCATACCTACATAAAAAGTGAAATATCAGAGTTATTTTTCACTTTTATGTATACATTGGTCAACCGCCCTGTTCAATCAATTAAAATTAACCATAGAAAAATAAAACAATAATATTATCGGAGTTAATTAATATCAATCAGAGTCGGATAACTAAATTTAGTTAAAATCCATGAGTTTTAGAAAATAAAATTAACGTTCATGTACTTTACGCATCCACTTTGTCAAGGTAAACAACAATGATGCATAATAAAATGCCAGGAAGTGACCTCATGAAAGGCAGCTCTACAAAATAGTTGTTAATTGAGTGTGATTATCCCTATAGAAAACGATATTGTTTGTTTCGTCTGAATTAGAAAAAAAGGATTAGCCACAAAGGCCCCTATTTTTCAAATATTTTCAATGATGTAAGTAAAGCGATACCCTCATTTTTACCTTTTTTGTAGTATAGGTCAAGCCCCCTTTTGCTGAAATCTGTATCTAAATAGATATAATAGTTTTATAGTTATGAACTTTCAAAGGCAAGTTTATGCCCCACAAATCCACCCCAATTAATACATAGTAGCACAACTTACGTTGCTACTGATTACTCAATACAAAAAAACATTTTCAATGTCCTTTGAGATCAGTTGATGACGTGATGATCAATTTTTAGACTGTAAAATGCAATTTTCGACTTGCCGTACTTCTTGAAATCCAGTTAGTTGCGTCTATCCCTTGTCGTTTGGCACCCTCCACGTAACCAAGCATCAAGTCTTATACCATACCCTCGGCACGACTGACGTGACCGAAATAAAAAAGGTACATTTGACTACTTTTGATTCCAGCGTCCCCTTTGTAGCTATATGACTGATAATTGAGGTGTTTGTCTTTCTCTCATTCCTTGAAAATCTCAGCAATCTTTTTCAGCACCAGAGTTCAAAAGATTCTAACCTTTTCCTATCCTGATTACGCAGTACCCACGTCTCAGCTCCATATAAGGCAATGGGGAAGACAAGTGCATTGACAATATGAGTTTTCTTTGATTAAGATCCCTCTAATCTTCCAGATCTTACTAAGCTTTTCCATCGCTGACTTGGTGGTTGATTTGTCTGCGAATTTCACTTTTATCACAGCCATCATTATGAATGAAAGTCCATAGGAAATTAAAACTCTCCACAGTTTCTTCATTGATGGTAATTGTGCCTATGTTTCCTGTTGCTAAGATTTTTGTCTTGAACGTTAAGGAAAAGCCCAGCCTCTTGACTTTATTTTTTGACTCGCTCAATAAGCATGATTAGATCATTCTCATTGTTTGCCAGGAGAGATGTGTCATCGTCTTACCTAAGGTTTGAGATAGTGTGGCCGCCAATCTTAATTCCTCTATTCCATTCCATTAAAGCTTCTCCCATAATTTTGTCTTGCATAGATATGGAAGAAGAATAGTGACAATATGCAGCCTTGTCTCACTCCCTTGCCGATGTTTATTGATTTTGATTCGCCATACACCATTCTAACCGTAGCTTCTTGGTTCTTATACAGATTTTTCAATAAGATTATAAGGTGAGTTAGTGTCTCCATGGATTCGAGAGTGCACCACAAAGTTTCATGATTCACCTAGTCAAATAACTCCCAATAATCTACAAAGCAAACGTACACGTATTGCTGATACTCTCAAGCTTTTCATAATCTATCTTAGGTTAGCTATGTGATGCCTGGTTCCATTTCCCTTGTTATTGAGGTAATTTTGAAATTAAAAATATTTTTAGTTGTTTTTGGATTATTCTCAGCAGAACTTTACTTGTATGTGAGATGAAAGCAATAATCCGATAGTTACTGTTTTCCTTTCTGCAACCGTATTAGAAAATGGTACAAAAATTGATTTTTTTCAATCATTTGGCCATTCCTTGTTTTCCACACAGCATTACAGATCTTAGTTATGATTTTGACTGCCTTTTCATTTCCTGCCTTCATAAATTCAATGGGGATCTCGTCACAGCCTGTACATTTTCCATTGCAATATGCTTTATTGCGTCTCTAACTTCAGGTTCATCATTATAAGGAGATTCTTCATACCTGTTATTCATATTTGTGTTCTTTTTATAAAGATTCTCTGGAGCCCGTCTTAGCTTAAGGACCGTGAAAATAGGCTGTCATTTGTCGGTCAATATGTTGGGTCCCTCGTGGTTTACGTTGGGTACTGCGAAATGCACACTTCCTAGGGTCACAGCAAGGGTTTGAAATAACTGTGATCGGTCGCCAGAGGTGAGCCTTATATGGGCAAGTAAATCAACAACAACAATTCATTTTGAGTTTTTAATATAATCGTGCTATTTTGATTTATTGTACTTTTTATCAATTTACAATATATGTAATTGTTAAAAGACCGAAATAAATTATTCATTGTCCTAATTCAAAGTAGAATTTTTTTATTATATTGATCTTTACATATTACAAACTTAAAGTTGTTCAATTAATTTACCATGAAATGGTTTCACAATCCACCAAAAATGGCCTTTAGTGGTCTTCTTCTTCTTTATTTCTGGAACCATTGGGCCGACTACCGTCTGTAGCTAATCATAGCGACAAGAGCACTTTAACCTGTGACCCACAACAACTTCAGTTGTCTTAAAATAGCTAATTATATCATAAGGTGATCTCAAATGATTTTCAAAATATTTTTTGCTATAAAGTGACAATACATCATAGGCCCTTAAAACCCTTTGTTTCTTAGATATTTGTTATTTTATTGCAATTGTGATTTATTGTAGTTTTTTTATCGATTTTTGACTTGCGAACATAACTTAAACTGGTATTTATACTCTATGTTTGTGTCACTGTAAATTATCTGAATATCATATAGGTTTGTTGAAATAATTTGTAGTGTGATGGACTAAAAATAGGTTGCGACGTCTCCTATAACCTTTAAAGTATATTTTTTGATAGATTGGCACCACATTTATATTCATTGGAAATACATTATATGACCTAATAAAACGTTTTGTGTTCGTGTTATTCGTGATAGATTGAATTATTGGTTTTTAGTGACCCTTGTAACTTTAGAAACTATTATGACGTGGCATCCGTCCTAGTAATTTTCAGAAGACCCTAAAGAAGTATCTAGCATGGATGCTGAAAATTAACAAAAAATGCCTTCCAACTCATTTTTTATCCCTTGGCTGGTCTACTATATATCGCTTTGAAATTAAAATTCTGTTAAAAATAGAATCAAAACTATAATACAAGTGAAGTACAGACTATTATATTTTTAAGAAAACATACAAACTTTTATTTTGTTGCATACTTAAAATATAAGTTTTATATATTATTTCATATTTATATGCTGATTAGCTCATTTAGTTATACTATTGAAAATAATTTTATTGTTTTTAAAAGTTTAAAATGAGATGGATATTACAAAATTATATTACGTACTCAAATGAGATGCTAATTGAAATTTACGTCTGTTACCACTTATTATTTGACTATACAGCGTTCTGTATGGTTTAAAGTGTATATTTTACAGGTCAATAGGGTACCACTATAAAGCTAAGCTATATAATGGCACCAATCTATAAAAAATATAATTAAAACAAGTTATCGAATTTACTACCGTTACTAATTGCTCTATACCATATCTTAGAATTATCACTATTGGAGGAAAAACCTAACAAAGTGAATTCAGTTAATAAAAAAGGATCTAAAATGACATTTAAATCACTGAATATCAAAAGATCTCACTATATTTGTTTATTTCTAGACCATTCAAAATTGATGTTTTCCAAATAATTTTGCAATAGTTTTACAGATATCATTTCACGGACTTACATACATATTTATTTATCGATATTAGTAAAATTTAGTATTAGTATCTAAATGCTTTTTTTTTAACCCCCCCCCCCCCCAGATTTTAGGGTCCCAATGAATAAGACAGCTATTACAAAAATAGCTACAACAAAAATCTTTTATTTTGAGAGAAACACAATTTGTAAACGAATTACATGTAATATTTCCTACCAATTGGTATATAGCTGGTAAAAGATAAGAATTATTTATGTAAATATTAGTCCAAGTTTAATTAAATTAACAAGTAGGTACATTAGTCTACAAATTTTATTCAACAGAAATTTGAGTATGAGATACATAATATATATGGGTACGTAATTACATAAATACAGCCACTATATAATTAAATAATGTATTAAGTCTATAAAAAAAATCCAAAAAGGTCTTATTTTTAAAATATGGACTCATATTCTTAACAAAATTTAAGCTTTGGATTGCTCTCTATTTAGAACTGGCGTAGGTCCTTTAGGTGCAACGAACATCGTCCCAAGGCAGATCTACATATTTGGGTTGAGAAAAAACATTAAATGATAGGCACTGGACGTGTGCAGTGTCATTAAAGGTTCCTGTGCCTCCAGGGGTCACTCAATGTATTTTTCCTATCCTGAAAAAATTCGCTAAAATGCTGCCTTAATTCGCTTCAACTTTATGGTGCTGATATCTATTGATGTTTCAAGTAATTAAAAAATATTGACGTGATCATACGTTACGGGAAATAGATTTTCATTAAAAGATTTTCCGTTATATCCCAATTATGATATTTGCAATATTAGATAGATATAAGACACACAACTTTAATAAAATTTAAATTAAATTAGATATTTTAACGAAATCCTATTTACGTAAAGTGTAGGACCAATTCTTTTAAATAAAATTGTATGTAACGTTGACAGAAGTCAGTTGTATAAAGTTTAAGCGAATCAAAGCAGCATTTGTACCGATATTTTTAAGCACAGCAGTGACGCCATAAGAATGGCAGGGGTCATGATCTGGAAATAGATTTATTTTCTTCATCTTCATGTAGTATATTGTAAATGGAGTCATTGATTAAGATATATGTAATTGAAAAAAATGATGAAAAAGTCAAAATTGTATTATTTTATTCTTAAAAACAATTTCTATCTGTGTAAATAAGCAAATATTAGACAATAAAAATATTATCGTATACCATAACCTATATTTAAGATAGTTAACTCAAAATGGGCTCCAAATGATTTTATAAAATTAAATAGATCTAGTTCTGCAAATCATGTTCACAAAACTCATGAAATTCTTAAAAATTTTGATAAATCAAAATTATGGAATTTGCTTAATTCATAAAGTTGTCTATAATGCTACAAAAGCTACTAATGTAGATGCATAAGTCGTTTAAATCAAATAGTAATAGAGATCAGAATAACGGACCCCATTTTTATATATTCTAAAAAAATACTTTAAATGTTTTGTGGAACCATTTATCTACTGATGTGGTATTAATAAATTTTTTTTACATGATTGAAGATCTAATAAAAATTTAAATACGAAACATATCAATAATTGGGCCGATTTATATGTATATTTTTAATGTAAAAAACTGTATAATATTAATTAATTTGTAATTTAAATTGAATCAATTAGCTATATAGCTAATTAATTTACATCGAATTATAGGTGTGATATATACAGATAAGATGAATTCGTACCAAACACATAAAGAATTTTGGTTCCGCTTTGAATGACCAAAGCGGAACCAAAATTCTTTATGTGTTTTGTATATTTGATTTGGTTAAAGTTAACTTAACAGAGTGGTAGATCAATACATACATAAAAAGTGATCAGAAGGTATTCATTTAAGTACAGATATAATAATACTAATTCAAATTGAAGTCATAATTCTCTCGCGCGCAATTATATCTAATAAATGTATAATTTTAAACTAAGTAGACATAATTTTAAATAATCAATCAATTATGTGGTGATTTCTGTTTATTAGGTATGTTCAATAATTAAAATCTTTGCCTAATAAGCTATCAAAAATAATGAATCGACACTCTTATGTTAAATTTCAATTGTAGGGTGGCGATTCTTATTGCTCTTGGGTGTATAAGTATTCCAATTGCCAAGATCACTGTTACAAAAATGTTAAATAAAAATGGCTTCCTTGATTGAAAGTTCATATTCATCGCTGGCTGTTGATAAAACTTTAAATTGAGAAAATGGATCGTTCTGATGACAATCCACACATATCAACATTTATTCTATACTAGGTATGTTGATGATAACTTTCTAATTGTTCCTGAAAAATTTCAGCATCAATAGATTCTTAGATCATATGAACTCACAAAGTCAACACATTAAATTCACTAGTGAGCATGATATCAATAATGCCATTCCCATTTTAAACTTCAAAATCAGCAGAAATAATGACAAAATCGATACTGCGGTATATAAAAAACCTACCCATAGCAACCTTCTTTTAAACTTTAATAATTCTTGTGCATTATCTTGGAAAGCTGGTATTGTTTTTTGTCTTGTCAATAGAGCATTTATTACTTCTTCTTCTTGGTTTAGTTTTCATAATGGAATTAATTTTTGAAAAGTTGTTTTCAAAGCTAACCTTTATCTTATTAAATTCTTTCATAACTGTATCAAAAAATTCCTCTCTAAGAAATTTATTGATAGAGCTCTCTTTACTAAAGATTCTTCCTTAAGTTATTTCTGCCTTCCTTATTTCGGTAATCATACTCATAGGCTAGTGAAGAGACTCTCAGACATTGCTAAAAATCTAAAAGAAGATCAAGTTTGCATTTGTACAATCAAAGTTAGCGATTTTTTTTCTTCCAAGGATAGTGTCTCTACATATTTCAAATCTAGTGTTGTCCACAAATTTACTTGTCAACGTGATGTTGGAACGACCGACATCTAGGTGTGAGAAATAATGATCATTACAAAACTGGACCAATTAGTGAACAGTGTGGATTGCCATCAGTAGGTACGATCCATTTAAAGTTTTATCAACAGCCAACGATGAATATGACCTCTCAATCAAGGAACCCATTTTTATTAAACATTTGTGTAACAGTAATCCTGACCGTTCTTTTTTCCTGAAACTTTTAATTTTTTTTTACTTTAAAACTTCCCATCTTATTAAATTAATGTGTTCTCTTCTTACCAATATTAATAATATTTCAGATAGTTCTATCAGGTTCAGCTTTAACAAGGATATTCAAGAAACTTTCCTTAAAATTATTAGTAATAACAATAATTGATTTTACTAATTTTAATGGACTGTCTGAAACTACTTAACATTTGCTCCAATTGCTATTCCTTTTTAGCTATGTGATGAACAGTTTAATTTCATCATATTGACAGTAATTCATTTTGTAATAATTGTCAAATAGTTACACCACATTCTATCACGTGATGGTGAAACATGTTGACATTAAATGATTATGTTTTTAAAGAATGTCTTTATTATTTTGTTCATTTCCAAAATATTTCTACCGTCTGTCAATGTCATTCCTACTCTAAAATGAAAGATTTTATATGAAATAATTGAAAAAGCTATGTATCATTTCATGTTAATGTTCAACTCGTAATTTTATCGGTTGGCAGTCAACAGACAAAATTAGCTATTTTATCAGTATTAATTAAAGTTTTACCTTTTTATCATAAAAATTGTATAATTAAGATACCTAAACTTTACTATAACAGCAATTTACATATTTATTTCGGAATATATTTTTTTATTCAAAACATTAAAAAGTGAATGCCTACAATTTTTCAATTTTTCTAGAAACTACCAAACATTTCTCTTCTTTCAACTGACAATATAAGATACACTACAAAAGCATACCTGCGTATACCTACCTACCAAATAATTACTCTCGAAAACTACAAAGAACAAATTGTCCATTTCATTTAATCATATCTACATCAGAGTTCTTTTTCACTTTTATGCATTAGGTACTTGGTCTACCTCTCTGTTCAATTAAAACCATATGAAATATACTAAACACACAAAACAATTTAAAAACACATTATTGTCGTGGTTAATTAATAACAATCTGGGGCGGATACAGCTATATATGTAGGTCTACTACAAAGCTATGACAGTCTTAATAAGACAGCTTAGTTGCAGATCCCTTATTGGCTACATAAAACCAACCAGTTATTGGTGTTTGTGTTTTATCCTGCTATTTCGAAGGAAAATTAACGTTTATGTAATTGGAGGGGGAGGTAGTCATACACTTTGTCAAGGAAAGTGACAATGGTTATTAATAGAATGGCCGAAAGGCACCTTCCGAAAGGCAGCTCTACAAAATATTTGCTAATTGAGTGTGAATATCGTGATAGAAATTTTTCTCAAATATTTTCCATGATTCCCTCATTTATACACCTGTTGTAGTACAGGCCAAGCCCCTCCCCCTTTTTGCTGAAAACTGTACCTAAATAGGTGAAGTAGTTTTTGAGTTATGAACTTCCAAAGGTTAGTTTTTCCCCAAAAATCCTCCCGAATTCATACATACTTCGATTTATATAACTTATTTAGCCCAGTAATATTTATAAACTTTTTACATTTACATGAATAATGATGCATGATAATCTCTGTACTTTTTCATAGGGTGGTTACCGATTCGATTAGCCCGAAATAGATTAATGACTGACCAATCTGGATTCGTCTTTGTTTTACTGAAGGTAGGTATCTACATTATGGTGCACAAAGCATGTAGGTAGGTACTAATGATGATACACCTACACCATGCTGTTTTACAAAACTATGTACCTAAGTGCATAAAGAAAAGCAATATTATATAATACAATTAATTATTTAAAATAAAAGAATGAAAAACACAAATTAAAAACTTAAAGAGTAGCGTTTTTCTTTCTTTTATTTTATTTAACAACGAAACTTCAAAAAGCCGTATTTCGTACAATCAGATGTTACCGAAGTTAGAAAATATATTATACATCCCTAAAAATAAAAAAACAACAGTGGAAATTTATTTAAAGTTGTTATATAATATTTTGTTCTTTATAATCATCCTTTTTTGAAGAAATTTGTATGAGGAAATAATAAAAGTCATTTCTAAATTTTGTTTGTCTCTGTTAATTAGGTACCTATAGGTATTTATCGTTCGTGGTCGCAGGTATTTGGATCCCTCGTGCAGAAATTTGATTGTGGATTTTTAGCTATTTCACGTCTCAAATCAACATATTAACTTACGTTCTTTGTTTATACTGACTCAAACAAAAAAATCTTAGAATAATTAACATATTGGAATTGTTGTTTTTTAGGTGGTTGGATAACGTCATTAATCCTATGATTTTAAATGTATCTGGACCTTCATAAATATTTTTAATTATTTACATAAGAAAATAATATACAAAAAGTGAACTTTCAATCTAATCAATCAATAGTATTATGACTTCATAGGCTCGAAAAACATTAATAAATTATTATTTGAAAATCAGATTTTGAGTAAAGTTGGCAAACTTGATCAGTAGGATTCTATGTTTGATTTGAAACGAATATATCTTAAAGGGGATCTCACATTATTGATTCCAAATGTTTTTACTTCAAAATGAATATGTCAAAAATCAAGTGAACAAATTTTCTAGAAAACTTTACAGGAATAATTGGATTTACACAAGCAATATAAGGTTGACAGAAAATACTTGTCTAAACATAAAATATTTGGCTATTTTTTGACAAACCTGGTTTTTGGGAGTTCATGAATTAGAAAATGTAGATAATTTTGGTTGCTCTACTATGAACTAATACTTTTTACAAAAAAATTCAAAATCGCTAGAAATCAAATTTAATATTTAGGTACTAAATTTGTAGAAATTTGTTTCACATAGGTAAGCTCTTTTTTTTAAATCTTCTGAAATTTTTTGGTTGTCTGGTCCTATGCAAAATTTGAGTTTTCTTTAAAACATAATATTTAATTTGTTTAGTACAATTTATAATGACAGAATAACAAATGTATTGATTTATCTAAAAAAATTTCCCTATAAATTAACTCTTCTATAATTACGTATTATATTATATACAGGGTGGTCCAATAAAAATTTCCGTTTTATATACCCAGATAAAATAAATTAT
>JAUYWI010105773.1:0-11221 GCA_034780595.1 Parotoplana pacifica
TTTGTTGTTGTTTTGATGGAATTTCTGTACTATCAATAATATTTGCATAGTATTACTGAGTGTGGGGTGGGGGGCTGAGATGCGCGGAATTAGTCCAATCAGATTGTCAAAATTTGGAATTCAACGAAACTACGGAAATGTGGTATCTAAACAGAGGTAAAAGCATCAGAAATAAATTCAATATTGAGCTTGGATATTATAAATAAACTACTAGTAAAATACTCCCATTTTTTAGCTATTTCTTGATATCGATTTCAGCATGAACTGAGCAGGGTAGTGAAAAGTTGACCATGAACTGAAAAATAAATTTTATCATAGACCACCACGTACTGAAAAGTGGACTTTTCAATACATGCTTAAGAAAAAAAAACTTAATGTTCAGAAGTAGAGTTGTTTGGTTGATTTGCAAAATAGGAAGAACCTATTGGCTAAAATATTTTTTTAACTTGGCCAATCAATTCTTCCCTTTCAAAACAAACTATATATGTATAATCTGCATTTAACTGAAATAATCAGCTAGAATCTAAAGAAAATGATTTCTTAATAAAGTACAATAATAATATTTATTTTTGGAGTTTATATTTGCTTTGTAAATTTTAAGATGTGGAATTTTTCCAACAAAACCATGGATGTGGTACAGAAGTTTGATTCAAACCTTAACTATGACATGATTGAACATTTCTACCAGATTTGGGGATTTCTTCTTCTCTTCGTAGGGATTCCATGTAATTTGCTAAGTGGATTTATCATGGGAACTGATCAATCGAATCGAACAACAACTCGAATCCTTATGACATTACTCTCTATGTCAGATACAGCAGTTCTGCTAACTGCGGTCCTAAGATACTGGATGAGGGAGTTTTTTCGCGTGGATGTACGTTCGTTTGGCTGGTTTGGCTGCAAATTACACTACTTTTGTTCAGCCATATCATCTGACTATGCAGTTGGCACCTTATGCGCTTTAGCCGTTGAACGATTTTTAGTAGTGGCATTTCCACACAAGGCCAAAGAACTAGTTACCGTCCAATCAGTTATATTAGGTATGACTGGATTATTCATTGGTGTGGCGTTAAAAAATTCTATTAACTTTGTATTTATGGATTTAGATACGAACAGTACAGCTGCTGCACAAGCAATTGCCCTAAATATGACTGATTATCAACCTGAATATAGCTGCAAATTCAAACCAAATTGGCAGGAAAGTGTGCGAATGTTTGCCAAATTTGATTATATTACTTATGCAGTGTTACCTTATTGTATCTTATTTTCATGTAATGTTTACATCTATGCTATCTTGAAACGTCAAAGCCGACTACTCATGGCTAGTCGTCAGGCGGCCGGTATTAGAACCGATACAGCTAGCAGTGCTCATAATAAGTCCCAACTTAACACCAAAACTGGAGCAGGTGCTGCCAATGACGCCGTACAATCGCGTCGTCGCAAACGGAAACCAGAGAATGTCATTAAGGTACTGACAGCTCTAACTGTTCTGCATGTCATAACTACGCTGCCTGGGACAACAACTAATTTACTAAAAATTTATTTTAACATTCAGGCAGGTCAATCTAAAGAAGAAAAGAAACGATTTAATACTATTCAGATTGGTCTTATTTTACTTATGTTTACCAATAATGCCACAAACTTTTTTGCTTACCTTAAATCTTCTACAGGTTTCCGCAAACGAGTATTTAAACTATGTTGCTGTTGGGTCAGACCATTTCAAAGGCAATGGTCCAGAATGTGTTGTTTTTGTTGTTCATGTGAACCTTCTGGTGCAATATCCAATTCCAATATTCCAGGTGATATAGAAACCACACGACAGTTTCAAATGGTAACGATCCTTCCTCAAATTGAACAGACTTCTGATATACAAAATAACGTTGAGCTACATAATGGCCACGGTGTGGAAACTTTGGATCTGCTTCAAAATGTCAGTACTGATAATGATGATGGAAACAGTATAGGAGCTGAAGAACAAAAGTAGGAATTGGTAATTGATATCATATTAGAGTATGTCATATTTTTATATATACTTGAAATTAATGTAAAATAATTATCATATCAGTAGATAACTTTCATATTCCATTAAGTATCAACATTCCATGATGATTATATACCTCGTAATACTTTTATTATTTCTTAATTCTTACTATTAGTAAATAATATGTTTAGATCCTAGTATAAATATTTTGTCATATTTAGTTATCTGAACCTTTTGGACTGTGATTAAAAAAACATTTTATTTTAATTAATGTTTATTAGATTACTTCTGACAAATAAAAAGAATCAGGTATAAAAAAATAATCTTAATAACAAATTTGTCTAATACTCAATTTAAAATTCATTTTGATATACATAGGTATCCAAACTGTGTCAGAAATTTTGATAGAGGCATACGCATGCATACCTGTATTATAAAAAGACCAGATGTTCATTGCAGTGGGTTTCAAAGATTATTTACAAATACATATGACAGCTTTTTGCATCTATTTTCCTTTATTTTATAAACTTTAAAAAATATTTTATTTTTGTTGGATAAATTACTATTTTAAATAAAAACTGGAAAGGTCCACTGTTAATCTTTTATTTTTAGAATATTCTTCAACATTATAAAGTTACATATTTTTAGAGATATACTGATAACTGAGAACAGCGAGTTAATTTGTGACAAGGTTGTATAAAATTACATAAAAAATGTTTGTCTGTTTTAAGTTATCTGCATATGAAATGTACCTACCATAATATTGTGTAGTGATTCGAATGTTTTTATAAGTCTCTACATGAAATGTTTTTCATACAAAACATGCAAAAAATTGGTTATTAATTTGTGACCGATATTTAAAAGAACAAATAGAATCTCAACAATTATGCCTGTTTTTATGTTATTTTTATTTTTTTGCTTTAATTTAAAAAAATAACTTTTCCTCAAAATATCGCAAGTCGATCATAATAAAATTGTTACACAATCTACTATTATTCTGGAAGTTTTTATATATTTTGGAAGAAACGGTGTTTATATAATATGACCCAATAGTGCTAAGTTCTTTTAATTTTACTAACAGTTAGTAGACAGAACAACTGTATTAAGATACCCTTATTATTTGGTCAACTACTAAGCGTAGTATAGATCAATTTAAATGGAACAGTAACCTGGCTTAAGCTAATTTATAAATGAAATATAATACAAATTAAGTTTGATTCACCAGCATAAACCACTACGTGACCGATTTCGACTTCTTTTCTGTTCCCTTTAAATTGACCCAATAGTGATTTTACAGAGCTCGGTAAAACTATTTTTTGTCCTGAAAAAAAGGATAAATTTCTGGATTATCCAAATTCTAGCGGGAATAATCGGACTTGACAGTAAATGTTGCTAAGTCTCATTCAGCTGCAAATACTATTGAATGACTTCAGGTGGTCAATTCTATCTTCGTTCAACGAAATGAATGGCCCTCAAAAAGCCCAGATCTTAATGTTATAGACATATGTATTTTTAGTATTTTTTTAAAAGAATTTCTAATTGTTTTTTTAGGGGCACACTGTAGAAGGCAGTTAAATTATATTTCATGTATTATAAAATTATATAAAAGATTCAGTGATTCTGTTATTTATTGACTTTATTTCAACAATTATTTGTTTTGTTTTAGATAGGTACCTACCTATTGAATATAAAAATATAAAATTATAACATAAAAATAGATCCTTTTTAAATTATGAGACTTCATCTTCCATTTTAATCTCATATAACCCACACCCTGAAAATGTTGGTCATCAGTTTTATCTTCTGCAATGTCATCAACATCAGTAAGTTGATCGGTGTCCTCTGGAGGTATTACATACACTTAGTTATTCTGTTAATGTCAGAAAGGGATATTTATGAGTTCATTAGCCAAAGCCTTGGACGTCTCGCATAATATTCTTCTTCTTCCATGTGACATCTGTAAGTAAATATATAATTACTAAGTCCCAAGTGCAAAGTAGTCTAATTGAAAGTACCCAACTAATTTAGTAATAAGCTAATATTAGCAACATTGCAACAATTTATTGAAAACATTTAAAACTATTCAATACAAAATATATGCAATAAATAAAGTTCTATGACCAAAACAGTTCTTTAAAGTGATTTCAATATTGTCTGAATAAACACATTTGTGTCATAAGTATGGGGTTTGCTTGAGTGTGTATGCATCTTTGATTTGAGAAATTCTGCTATTTCTGGAGGCCAAACAATTGCACTTTCAATATGAGATTTTATTTTTGACACAGCCCTGGAGCTGAAATATAAATCACAAATGAGAAACTATTTGTCTATGCATAATTAATTTATATGATAAATTTGAAATCTATTAGAGTCCTATTTACCTTAGAATAAAAGTTGTATCTAACTTGAGCTGGACTTCTACCAGCTTTTTGATAGTTTCATAAAGTAAGGACAATTTATCCATGATCTACAAAATAAAAAAATTTTACACTGAAAACATGTAACCTGAATTTAAATTGTAATTTATAAATTATCTCTGGCAATGTTCTTATATCAATGAATTAATCATAAAATGTCATACAACTTTATAAGTAAATTATTGTTCTTCCTTTATATTTAAACTATAAACTCACTCGAACCTGATGTAGGGTCACTGCCTCTATGTATACGGTTGAGACTATTGATGACTTCTTTAGTTGGTGGCTTGGTTCTGCAGTAGTCTCTGCGCCAGGCACTACCAAAGTTTCCATTAAATCTCTGGCTACTAGCTTTTTGATGACCTTAGGGTCGATCTGTACTGCTGTTTGATCAAGCTTAGCTGCTTCCTCAGCAACTCTGTCGGCTTCTTCATTTTCATCAATCCAGCAGTGCGACAGGCCCATTGCATCACTGAAGTTGTAAAGTTTCTAACTCTGGTTGGTAACAGTTCCCGTATTACGCTGGGGAAAGCAAGTCGATGGAAGATTTTATGTCTGTATGAATTCTTATCAACTTCCTTTGATGTTTATGCCGCTGAGGTCTTTCATGCTGCTTTGGTAGCTATAATTTCAGCATGGTAAATTTTGACTCAAATTTGTTCACTCTTATTTATATCAACTTGATATACATTCAAGAAAATTAAAAGGAAAAGACCGAAGAAAAAATGGGACTTGGAAAAATTGAAAAATGATTGCATTAAAACTGACTACGCAAATCAAATTGAACAACAGTTACAAAATATCAATCAGGAAGATGTGAACAATAAATGGAACCAACTGAAAGCAATAATAAGAACATCTGCTGTAACCAATATAGGATACATCAGAAAAATCGCCCCAAAGAAACCCTAGATCAACGACAAGATGATCTAGAAAATACAAGAAAGGCGCAAATGGAAATCAGTCAACAATGAAAATGGACGAAAAAAACTACAAAAGACTACGTAACGATCTTAAAAGGGAGACACAGAAAGTAAGAGAAGCATGGTGGCAAGAAATATGCAGTATCAACGATATGGACAAAAGGGGACAAAGCGAGTTTATGTATAAAAAAATACGACAATTAACAGAAGACAAGAAAACGCATGACAGAAGAACTGAAATAAAGGACAAAAATGGAATTCTTCTAACAAAAAAAGGATGATATATTGAATCGGTGGAAGACATACATAGAAGAACCCTACAACAAAACGAATAAACCTGCGCAAAACGATCTTCAACTAGAAGAAGAAGAAACTATCAATTATGACTTCAGAAGACCATCATTATTACAATGTGAAGTTGCAGAAGCTGTTAAACATATAAATACAAAGAAAGCAGAAGGAACGGATGGAATACCAGCAAAACTACTGAAATCCCTCAACTCAAAAACAATCAAAATTTCACCGATATTTGCAATTTAATATAGATAAGTAGTATATTTTTATCAAAGTAAAGCTGTTTTTTATTATTAATCTTAAACACATAAAATTGGCCAGAACCTGTTTTGACAGCGTGAGTACCTTTTAATAAGAAACAAGCTTCAAAGTTCTTTTTCTCTTCTTATGCAAAATTGGAGAATTTTCTTCACTTTTATGCTTTCATATGAAATGTACGAACATTTTATATTACTTAGACAATGATTATGCCTAGCTGATGAAACCCAACAAAGCCAAAACAGCTGTCCTGGGCTATCATTTGCAAGTAATATAAATAAGTAGTATATTTTTATCAAAGTATACCTATTTTTTTAATATTACTCTTAAACACATAAAATCGACCAGGACCTGCTTCATTTCTATGCTAATTTATATGAAATATACAAACATTTTATATTACTTAGTTTTTGAATGTCTGGTCTGCTCCCCATTTCTACCACATAAGGCCTTCATCTGATCAATCCTTCCATTGGTCTTTCTAGCATGCTCTTCAAAGTGTGCGCCCAAGGAATGGGATGCTTTAACAGGATTTAATCGTTACTGCTAAATATTTGCTTCCTTGGTCCGAGTTGAGAACAGGATGGTCTCAGATTTTTCCGCTGCTAGCGTTTGTTTCCATTTGTCAACCCAGTTGTTCTGATTGACTTTGATAGCCTTGTCGGTTTTCAGATATGTTGAGCGCCTATCGCAGAGCCTCTTTACGTCCTCTCTTCGGCTATGTCAGAGTAGGAATAGGGTGGGTGCCAGCACACTTCCTTGTGGTAGGCCCACTATAAAGCAGAAATACTTTTTGTTTCATCATTTATCCTGACGTTCGCTCTTGTTAAATGGGTGTGCCATTTCCAGTTCAGGTAGGAATTTTGGTATTTTGAGCCGTGGCATCGTCACTATCAGTCCTTCTTTCCGCATCACACCTTGTCATGGCTCTGCCAAAATCGTATAGTGTCATGACTGTTCTCCTGGCTGGCTTTGACTCATTCCAACCATCTGTCACGTTCTGTGCCATCTACCACATTGGTTTCTCTGTCGATCTACCACTTCTGAAATCAGGCTGGAATTGTTGGAGTAACATTGCTTTTCTCCGTGATATAATCATTCGCTCCGTGACTTTGTGCCAACAACGCTCGCTAGTCAGACTCAACGGGCGCTAACTCCCCACTTTCTCGGCTTTCGCTTTTTGATGATAGGTATAATGGTAGCTTTTCTCGATATCGATGGATCTTCTTTTCTTGTCCAAGTTTCTTTCCCTTCTTGCCGCGGTGTTTGATTATTTCCGGACAGATATCGTCATCACCTGGTGCTTTACCGTTCTTGAAATTGCCCAAGGCTATTTATTCTGGTCAACCGGTTTTTCCTACTCAGATATTTGTATGCAAAATAGTTGACTGACAATTTCTATACAGAAATGTCGAGATAGCAATATCCAGGCTGAAATTAATGATAGTAAAACGCCATTGGTGACTATTTATCAGTAAGCAACCAAAACACAGGTAAAACCAGTCTCGACTCATCAGGTGTAGCTAGTTGAACATTAATTTTAGGTAGAAACATTGTTTTCCCATTTTCAGCAGTGTAACAATAGCCTATCTTTTTTACAATTTAATTCATGTTGCTCTGTTATTCATAAAGCAAAATTTTAATTAGATCTGTGAGGTTTAGTGGCCTTGTGGATTCAATTTTCGCTACCTAAAATTTATGTCCAATTAGCTACAGCTGATGACAGGAGACACGAAGCCCGCCTTCTGGCTGCAGGCAAATTCTTTAAAAACTGAATACATTTTTAATATGGAGGTTTACAAAAATAGAAACACAATCAAACTAGTGCCTACAACTAAAAAGTTAATGAACCATTCAATACAGTACTGTTGTTGGGTTGTCGCCATGGACCCAAACAATCCCTCTTCTTCTATATCTGGTAGTCCCACTTGGTTCTGTAATGGCTATCTGGTCCGTTTGGCGATATAGTCAGTGGCTGTCACAATAGAGCTAAATAAACATTGATGGCTAATTTTAAGACAGAGAAAAAGATAGAGAGAGTACTGCATATTTTCTTCTATGGATGCAGGTTAAACAGTTGCTGCTAAATTGAAGAATGTTTGATAAAATAATCTTGAATTACAAGAATTTAAAATATTTTTTTAAAGTAAATAGAAGGAAACTAGCTACATGCAATTATGAAAAATGGAAAATATTAGACTTTTTTTTTTTTAATTTTATGTAATTCTCTTTTCTTGTGTTTGTATAATTTGCCCTACCTTCTATTTTATGCCCCTTAGCTGTGGTAATTGATTTAAATTATGTGTTGAAAGCCCTATTTACCCTCTGATCAGTGAATTATGAAAAAGTGTATCATTTATTTATGATTTATTTTTAGTATTTCAGATGCTTTTGTAAAAACCAATGAAGTTTTTTGCTGTTATGCATATCTTGAAGTTATTCATTTACCATAATTACATTTCTGAAATTGAAACTTTGTTTTTGTAGTGGGAGCTGAAAATTCAAAAAGTCAGATCATAAATGGACATCTTCGCTCTAAAAAACCAGGGGAACTTATCCTCCAACTCACTGGCACAACATCTAACATTGCTGAGGGACAGAAGATATTTTTTCATCAAGCTAGTAAGTATTATATAGTATAGTGGTTCCATAGAAATAGATAGACAGGTATCCTATATCCATTTGTTTGAGATGTTTTCATATTAACACTACATAAAGTAGGAACTAACAATCATTTCAGACAAAGGATAATTTTTTTCTACCACTATATGAGATTCATTAACGTTTTTGTCAAAATTTACCACATCTGTTTTTTCTAGAGCGGATGGAAGCAATCTGAGAGGAAAAAATTAATAATTTTTTTTCACCAAATGAGAACAAATGTCCAACATATTATAGCTTCAATATATTTTGGTGAGACAATCATCCTTTTCAAGAAATTTGAGAGTAATGACTAAGCAATTTTTAACACGCAATTTATATATGATTTCATTCACAAACAATTCTTAAAGTGTTTTCATAATCTAAATAACTTTAAAGTAGATCTTTCACATTGTCTAGATTCTTTCAAAATAGCTTCAAAATCTTTTGTAAAAGCATGATGTTATTTCTAATTTAAGACCCCCTCCCCTTTTTTCAAAAGTAAAAATAACCACCGAATTTTTCGAAATTTACTTGTTAACTATATTTTCCCATGTGTTTTTCTGGTATTACTCGTTAGAGTGGTATAAAACACAAGCATTATGAACATTATTTCAAGACAACATAGAGTCCACTACATTTAATTATTACACTAATAATCTTGTGTTATAATCTCATGTGCCCACAGTGAGGTACATATGTATATAGGCACTTACAATGTTGTGTTAGAATAACAGTCTGCATTTCCTTCTTCCAGTTGATGGGGTGTTTAACACCTGTACCCTTAAAATGGTCCATTTTGACTTTTTTCAGTCAAGGTGGCTAAATTTGTTTTTTTAGTACCACGATATCTTCAGAAAACAGTGGATTCTTGATCACCCAAGTTGGAAAAAATTGATAGAAATCACACCAGATTGTGAATTGCCTAAAAATACAAAATTAAGATTCAGTATCTGCCATACATATTATGCGAAATACATGGATCTGAAATACAAACCAAAAGTAACAGAATGGACTAAGTTGAGCAATAATAAAAACACTGAATAAACAATTATGAGACGATATTGGAAGGGAAAGAAAGGAAAATCCAAAAAATCAGCATAGTATCGATTTGGATCAACAAAACATCAACAATTTAACAATTTCTAGCAAAAATCTTTCACTTCCATGGCTATGGCTGTTAATGAATTAACCAAAGTTCAGTAAGAAGAAATTGCAGGTGGGAAATACACAGTAACAGCTAAAATTCTACACAGTTATACTGAAACAATCATGAAGATTCCCTTTTATTCATATCCCAAGTTCCTTGACTTGTTGAGCAAAATTTTTTGAATATTGGACTTCCAGTTGTACCAAAGAGCTTTATTCAACAAAGTTTGGTCAAATATTTTTGGCTACTAAAACCTTATCATGAACAGAAAAGCATTGTATATATTATATAGACCATACTAATCATTTCTTCTTCAGATGCATAAAGGGAATTTTAGAGTTTTGAAGCACATTAAGTATTATAAAAGGTTATCACTCTCTGGTTCAACAATCAATTGAGGCTCTATTAGGGCTAAGAATATATGCTACACCCTCTTACTTCCTTTCCTTCCCACCTTTTTCCTCCCCTCGCTTCTTTTTCCTTTTTTGTTACCCCTTCCCCCTTTCCTGATTTCCTCCCCTACTTTTCCTGTTTTTGCTACCCACCTCCCCTTTTTCCTTTTTACCTCCCTTCCCTTCCTTTTTGTTACCCCCTCTCCTTTTCTTTATTTCCTCCCCTCCTTCTTTTCCCTTTTTGCTGCCCCCTTCCCCTTTTCCTTCTTTTCTCCCCTCCATTTTTTTGTTAGCTTTCACCCTTTTCTTTGTTTGCTACCCCTCCCCCTTTTCCTTTTTCCTCCTCTCCCTTTTTTACCCCTCCCCCTTTTTCTTTTTTCACCCTCTTTTTTCCTCCTCTCCTTTCTTTTTTTCTGCCCCTCCTCTTTTTCTGCTTCCCCCTCCCCTTTTTTAATTTCGGGGGACACGTCCCCCTGTACCCCCTTGCTCAGGTATGGAGTTGACTCATATAAAATAAATGAAGCTGAATTCAAAACATCTATAAATTATTTTAACAAAAGTTTAAGGATTTTATGTCACCACTACTTTTTTTATACCTCCAGCGAGTAATATTATAAAAAAAATTCTAAAATAATATTTTTATTAATAAGCCAATCATTAATTTCTAAAACTATTAAATTAAGTTATATTGTGTATATACAGTTTTTAAAATAATTTAATCGAGATGTAGAAAAATACTATATTGTATAAGTACAAATTATCCCCGGAAAATTCACCTCCCTGATATATACAAAAGTAGATCCTTAATATTACTTATAGATCCCAATTTATCAATTTTGCAATAATTTTTTATATTTTTTTAAACTTTGTTGTTTATTACTATTTATACTGGATGTTGTTCTTTTACAGAATAACCGAATAAAAAATGTATTGAGTTTGCATTCAGAATTTGTTTTAGCAAAGCAAAAACGATTACCCTAAGTGTTTCTATGTCTGAACATTCTAAATTGTTCTACCAGATGACAATTTGAAAATTGTTTATATTTAATAAATGAAGTTGAAATTGAATTTTTAGTTAATATAGTTAAACATTTAGAACATGATATAACACGATGAATAAGATGTCCAGCTACATAAGAATATGCTTCATGGTCTTCTTCTTGAGG
>JAUYWI010105784.1:0-11220 GCA_034780595.1 Parotoplana pacifica
GGCTCTCCATTTTGTAGGCTTCAGTTGCAGCTTGTAAACAACTTGGAGGAACATTGCTTGGATTCTTAGGATCATGGCGTTGGTAATGAATCGGATTCTGACATTGACATCGATCAATTGTATATTCTTGAATGGATTCTTCTGTGCAATCCACTTTGGAAGAGATGTAGTTGCCAAATCCAATAACTGTTGAAGGTTTCTTCATAAAACATGAATGCCCAGGACGATTTATTCTCACGTGATGTTTGGCGGTTATTTTGAGATCAACCTGTGAGCCTGTAGCGACTTTGATCACATTAGTTGTCAGATCAGGAAGTGTATTGGCTGGATGAACGGATATAAAAAAACCATTAAAATGATCAGCAATATTTTTTTCTAACTTAATTTCCTGGTTCTTAATACCATTATGCAAATACAATTTTAGTCCACTATGTTGACCAGGTTCACCTGCGGAACGATCGTCCGGTCTAAATGTGAAGCAGTTGGGTTGATAGGGATGATGATGAGCTGTAAAGTTTTTGTAAGAGCATTCCTTTCCTTTGAACATACAGCTAAAAATCACTTCAAATGGACGTTTGGTAAGTATGTGGTCTTCCTGGTTTATGTGAGTCAGTGCTAGAGATTGTGCGTAATCGAGTTTGTTACTGAGAATTCCGAATTTTGAGCTTGGTAATAGCTTTTCTAATATTTCTTCATAATACCTTCTTCTTGTTTCGTATGGAACATATGGGTCTGGACGTACTTTAGCTGCAAAAAGATAAAATACACCTATCATTTACAAGTTAGTAGACATTTGGAAAGAATGTCCATTTTCAGCCAGAATTTTTTTATCGTCAAAATATTTTGAAAAATGGTTAAACGGAATATCTGTTAAGTGAAAACATATAAACTGTAAATGTTAACTTTGAATGTTAATTAACAACTTTGAGTCCAACATTAACCTATTTATACGTTCAAAACCGACTTACCAAGAGCATTAATTCTGTCCATATCCCATTTGGCAGAACTACAAATTGTGACATCCGGCCATTCGAAAGGTTCGCTCCTCTCAGTGGTCGTTGTGGTCACTGGGCGATTGTTGTACATCTCCACCAGGCCCTGCACTGTCGATCCAAATCCATACAGCACACCACAAAGGACCATCAACCAAATAATCCACAGCATTGTTCTCTTGTTACAATTTATGCGAAGTGCATGGACAACTGACTTGCGATTTGTTCGATGGTCTGAAGTTGTTCCAACGATGTCAAATTGCAGAGCTGAGCTTCCTTCAGTGGGGTTGGAATTACACTGATTTGTAGCTGAAATAGAGATTTGAACAGACATCAACAACAAATATCACTCATTTCCAGATGGTAGTCAACATTAGAAATACGAGACACAGAGATAAAGGATGCTCGTACATAGATGACGAGAACACATTCGTTACTTTTGACAGTTTCAGTTTGTTTTTCGAGTAAGTGCTAGCCTTCTAACAAACTGCTTTGATTTACAAGTTTGGGAATGTCTAGCGCTGCTGAGAGCATTAGAAGGTCCAAATGGCTATCCAGGGCTACCATTGCATTTGGTACTCAACTGACTGTTTCCTTTTTGAGTCTTAATGGCCAAATTATCTGTTCAAAAGCTTACAATCTAAGACGTGGTTCCCATCTTTGACGCTGGCCTACGATGCGAATGTCAGAACTGTTTGTGTCACACCGAGAGAACATTTTAGACATTCTTAGACTTCTGTCGAAAGAGCATTTTACATTGCCATTGTATTTTTTAAAATTTTAACTCATTGACAAACACATCTGATACATTAACATGATTTGATAAAACAAGTAATTATTTGTTTAGAAATTAGCAAAAGTTTGATTACAAATGGAAAAGGAATTGCACAAACATTATTAGAATTCGAAATACAGTTTGTACTTGGTTGACATTTTGTCGAAAACACTGCTTAAACAATTTGAAAAATTGTACTAGGAGAGTTCTTTTCATAAAACAGTATTAAATACATGGCTTATAAATAATTCCTAATTTCCGAGTGCGAGGAGTAAGCAAATGGGAGTGAATATTGATTTATGGTGCCATACATTTTACATTTGGTTTCGCAAGGGTCAGTTGATAAGTGAATTGGAATATTAGACAGACCAACTGCATAAGTGTTTTTAAATTAAGATGAATACAAATATTTTATATAATTCAGGTTGTGATTTTGCCTGGCTGATGAGGTCCAACAAGGCCGAAACAACTGTCTAGGGCTATCATTTGCCAGTAATATAGATAAGTAGTATATTTTTATAAAAGTTTACCTGTTTTTTATTATTACTCGCAACCTGGAATCTATGACAGACCAACTGCATAAGGGCATTTTAAATCAAGATGAGCGAGCTTTTTGGAGCCCTTGCTGCAACTGACAAAATCTTCTATAACCCGCTCTAAATAATTGCCTTTATCGATGACAGTGGCATTCCAACCCACCGCAACATCTACTGTGTTGTCCAACAAGGCTCTGTCTTATCTCCCACACTATTAGAGGAATGACATACCCAAACCACAAACTCCAAACACACAATATGCCGATAACATCACCATACACCACATGGAACTAACATTTCCACATTTGAATACAGAACATATAAAGACATCAACATTCTCCAAAGCTACTTATCTCTAAAGAACCTACATCACTCCATTCCAAAATGTGCCATAATATTCTTTACATCTGATAAAAAGCAATCCAACTATGTCCCAAAACACAGATACACAACATCTAAATTCCACTTAAGATTTTAGGTATCACCTTCACTGCAAATAATATGACCGGTACAAGTTGCCGTTATGTTCCCTTTAAACAATTCGGTAAGGAGAACATTCACTATATCAGTAGAATAAATTATTCTATCTGTCGTGTTAGCTTTACGTCATTCCTGATTCACTGTATTTGATCTTTATAGTTAGGCCAAGCATGTAGTTACACACACCACCTGCTACAATATGACTATTCGAACAAGCATTGTAGGCTTGAACAGTTAAAGTCATACACACAATAGAACACATCATCAGTTTATTGATAAAACTTCACAATTTAGTGTATTGATTGACCCAAAGAATGTTGTGTTTTATTTATTGTTTTTT
Organism: Parotoplana pacifica; assembly: GCA_034780595.1. Taxonomy (NCBI): domain Eukaryota; kingdom Metazoa; phylum Platyhelminthes; order Proseriata; family Otoplanidae; genus Parotoplana; species Parotoplana pacifica. The sequence continues at coordinate 3,124 of JAUYWI010105784.1, forward strand.
TTATTCATATGTATCTACTAAATGTTGCACAGTTAATTGTAAAGGAAACTATCAATGTGCAGAAGCGGTTACCATTTTTAAAATCCCCACAAATGATCCCCAAAGAACGCAACGGATAAATAGTTTCTCCAAGAGGCAAAACGCTGATAAAAAACCTTTATTATCCTGAAGAGTATTCTGTTTCTGTTAAAAAGTGAACTGGCCTCTCTGAAATTGCTCTTCATAAAAAAGTAGCTGGTGGTACTCTCCGAGCAACTATTTCTCTTCTTTATTTCCCGGATTTCCGTCGTCGTTGGTGCCCTCTAATTGCCCTGGAAGGAAATATCGTTTTCGAATATTGCTTCTACACAATTGGAATATTTTAATCCAAATGATATATAGGAGATTCGAATATCTTGATACATCTATCATACAATCAAGGTGTAATTCAAACATATTGTATAAGCAGCCTCTTGGTTATAGTCTAGTGACCCGTTTATATCCTAATGAGATAACCTCACCGTTGTGTGGTACTATCAGGATTTTTGAGGGCAGTAGTACACTCAGTGATATGACAATTTCTGCAGTTGATGATCAATAAAACAAAATCAGCATCCATCACTTCATCAGTCCCAACAATCAACTACAGAGGTGGTCCCAGTTAATTGATGTTGTCAGCATGGTTAAGAATCACGCCAAATTCAAAAATCAGCTTTTGACAATTGAAGTGAATTCTTTGGAAACAATTGTGAGTAACACTAATTCTAACGATGATAATATCGATCGAAATTCAATAGAATATTCGTACTTCATATACCAAAGAGATCATAGATTAAAAATTAAAATTTTTATCAAAATCTGTTTTAAAAGCTTTTGTGTTTTCAATATTTTTAATTTTTGGTGAAATAATAAATAGAAAACTAACTTAAGAGGAAACGGGAAAAGAATTTGATTAATTATAAAACCCTGGGTTTTGGAAAGGTAATTTGTGGGTTTCGGGGGGCGGAAAGTTTAAATATCAACGCGGTTTTGATAAATTTAAAACAAAGTTTGGCCATTCTCAGTCATTTCTATCGAGAAAGCACAAACATTTTACTTCGGCAATGATTTCCGCACAAACAATTACAATTCTCTCTTAGTTGGCTGTTTTCTCGCACACCACTTCTATTTTTTACATTTGCTAAGAAAATGATTGTTCCGATTAGCCGGAGTAGATTGTACTTTCACTTATTCGAATCCATTATGTTATAAATTAAGTGCACATTACTAAATTTGGTTTCATACATGGTGAACGACGATATTACGAAAATTATGGTTGCTTATTAATTAATATATATTAATTATTAACTGTTATAAACAAATATGAAAGCTATTATTTATGGACTATTTACATTTTATGCGTGAATACAGAGTCTGTATCGTCATACAACAGTGTAATATCATTGTTAAATGTGGTAAACGCTTCAGATATGACATTACGAAGCCGATCCAATGTCTGCTTTTTCTTCATTCTGGATAGGATAGGAGCACCATTGAATGGACTCCGGACACTACATGTGACTTTACATTGTAGAGTATTTTAAAGGGGAAAGTGCACAAAAGACGTCAGACATTGGATCAGCTGTGTAATTTCATGAGTTTATTACACTTAAGTGGTTTTTAATATTGCCAAATCTCGTTCCTGGCTTTATAAATATGTCCATTTTCAAAATTATGTTAATTTCACATGTATATATACATATTTGTATTTCTATATATATATATTAATTGTCTACTATTTAACATTACTGTTTTAGCAAGTTCTTAAAACTCAACATAACGGCAAATTTACCGTCCGCTCAGATCTCTCAACATGACGGTAACATAACGCCACAGTACCTGGTTTATAACGGTATTTTTCAGTTATGTAACCGTCATGTTCAATGTGATTTTTATCAGACTAACATAACGGAAAACCGTTATGTTAGGATGATGTATTTTTGTATTGAAGATGACGGTTACATAACCGAAAAATACCGTTATAAAGCAGGAACTCTGCCGTTATGTTTTTTTAAAACTGACGGTTATTTTATTTAGTGTGTATACTTTTTATAGAAAATTAGGTCTACTTTCTAGGAATTAATGGTTTTAGACGCCAAGCAATTAAATTTCTTAAAATTTGCCACTAAAAAATAGTATATCCAATTTTTTTACATAAAATTTTCAATTACCAAAACATTAGCATAAAAGAACTAATATATATACTACTGAAAATAAATAGTAGTATAACAAAATATAATTTTTTATTACCAAAACATTAACATGAAATAGTACATGTACATACTTCAAATTATGTAAAATAGAATAAAAATAATCAACCAGATTACGCAGAACCTAATGATACAACCTCCATAATTCAGAATAAAAACAATTTATTGTATAAACAAGAACAGAAACATGGAAAGACATGAAGACAAATCAAGAAGGACTCCAACAAATCAAAGAAAAACGCAGCATGTTGGAAACAATAATCAGAAGATAGAAGAATTGGATTGGACATATAATACGTGGAGAAGGAATGGTCAAAGCAATTCTGAATTGAAGGACCGGGCAGCTAATCGAGAAGGATGGAGAAAGTGGATGCCATAGAATTGAACCTGCCTAATAACTGATTCGGCAGAACACTATTTAGATATAGATAGTTCTGTCGAACAAAGATTTCATTCTACATACATATTTTATAAAATATTGACGAATATTGGTAAAATGATTCTCATTGACTAAATTTTACCTGTTTTGTACTTTTACAAATCGATCATCCATATATGTATTTGGAACGCTTTGAAATACCAACTTGAAATTTTACGAATATCTTAAAACATTCTATAAGTTAATAAAGTGCATAGATATTGCATGTATGATTATGGATTCAAATAAATTATACATACAAACTTATTGAAGCACCCTCGTACACTTAATACACTAATATGTATTCCAAGTAGAAATAAAGCGTCTGCCCAACATGACAAACAAGAAAGTATAGTTACCACTCACAATAATTCTTACTTATTTTCGTATGGTACATTTCACTCAATTACATATATTAAATTTAATCCGGATATTAGCAAATTTTCAATACAGGAAATGAATACATTATTCTACCCACAGATTGTGATTGCTTTTTGTCTGTTTGTTTGTTTTTTAGTTCAATTAAATAAAAAATAACAATAGATACGTACTCGTGTACAAACTGACAATGTTGTTCGATAAAGTACCTAGATACATAGATTTTGTTTGAATAATATTAATAGGTATGATACCTACAGCCATTGATCTAAACTAGATAAAGATCAATGCCTACAGCTACATAGGTATGTTCCAAATGTAAAAGCAGCTATTGCTTTCCATTAATAACTAGGTTGATTCATTCAAAGAAAAAATGCATGCTAATCAAAGACTGTAAGATAAACAAAATGAAAACTGTGAAGAATGAATATCATTTCAAACACATAAAATAGTCGAATATCAAATGATACGGCAAATCTATATTTAGGGTGCCGTTAAAACACAGTGTACATTTAATTTTAGTGAATAAAATCTTTCCCAAACCATTAGAAATGATCTAGAAACTAATAATAAACCATTTTAAGTCATTTGCAACCATTTTTGTGATAAAATTCACTTTAAAAAAAATTTCATGGACCTGCCCCAGTATGGTGGGTCTCATCATAGACCAGCACCCGGCCATAAAAATGAGGCATCCAATTTTCTAATACATTACTTCTAACAACCTCTTCATTTGAAATCGCAAATTTGAACAAGATAAATGTTTCGTTTGGATTTTTTAAACTAAACATAAAATAGATTTTTTTGGTCTAAGAAGTTAACAATCTATATAAATATATTTTAAATTATTTCTTTCTTTGTGTCTCTTTTTTTTTCTTAGTGAAGATTTAGTCCATTAATTAAGTCAATCGGACAAACTCCTTTATCAATTATTTTCTCAATATACCTACAGGGTGGCGCATAAGTTACAGGGCATAGTTTTAAAAAAATGTTGAACAGAAAATATGGATTTTGTAATTAAACATAGTAAGTTGAACAGAAAATATTTATTCATTCATATTCTATTTATTTGTAAGTATAATTTATTTTAAGTCTATGTTTACTTACTCTGTTTAATTACTAAATAAATATTTTCTGTTCAACATTTTTTAAATTATGTACGGAAACTTATGCGCCACCCTGTAGATATGATTTTCGATTTCATTAAGTACAGGTTACACATTACAATTTACAGGCTACAATTTGCAGGTTACAATGGTTAATGAAAGTGGTCCCAGTGTTCACTACTAAACGAGTGTTATTATTGAAAATATCATTTCTTGGAAAGAAATGAGGAATTTCGTTTAAAATAAATATTATTTAATTTTAATATAAAAGATCTTCTCTGTGTTAATTTTTGTCACTATCAAGTTAAAACGTGGTATTGGCCACGGTTTGTAGGTCAAACTGACTAAAATTGTCGTCTAAATTAGAAAACTCAAAAAATTTACTGTAAAAGGTTCATCAATAAAAGAAAAGTGCAGACAGTGATTGATTCCCCAAATGAAATACAATTAATTTGACAAAAAGTTGAACATTGCCGGAAATTCATTTTACAACTTGGTTAGGCACATGATATCAATATATACATCATAGCCCAAATTTTGTTGTTTTTAAAACTGTATTAAACGAATAAATAGAGCTACCTAAAATAACGAAGTAGTCACGTAGCACCAGCAAATGGTTCAATTTTACTCGAAGGCACTTGTGTGCATATAGAGTACTAAATGCCTCATGGTCACAGGGAGGGTGGAGGGGGCATCTCCTGACACAATCAGTAAAACTTGTAATTTTACAAAAGAATCAATCTAAGTTCAAATATTAATAAACTTGTTTCATAGGCATTTTCAAATTTTACCCAATAGTTTCCATATTTTGTTTGTTAGCCAATTTTATGTTTACTTTGCCATGGAAAGAAACTATGAAAATTTACATTTTTTACTGTCAGGAAAATGTAAGAATTTCAAAAAATATACATACAGAGACATACAAAGACATTTTTATGCCCAAATTTATCTATTCATATATCGAGAATCATTTGGTGCATTCAAATTGGCAATAGAAATTTACTACTTATTCTCAATTTTTTAATAACAATATTTGTTAAGTTACAAAACTCAAGAAAATACTCATATAAGTCGCTGGGAAATGATTTTAAGAAAAATAAAATAAAAAATGGATATTTGTTAAGATTGTGACATCGAGGGTGTTTAAACCAGCCCATTAGTACGGGATGGGGGATGATATGCCCTGGATAGAAGCCCATTTATTGGACTTCCTACTGTCCCAAAGGATGTAGGCTGATTACGGGAGCCTCCACTCCCCCCCCCAAAAAAAAGGTGCCGGTCCTAAGCCCGGATAAATGGATAGGATTGTGGGAAGGAAGGGCAAAACAAATATGAGATGCGGAATAATGAGGAAATAAACAGAGTTAGGGCATCCCCACAAGCGATGCGCAGTACATCGCCGTAACGCTGTAAAAAGTGGGCAACGGCTCCTTATCAAGAGCGGACAAAGAAGAGAAAGAAAATAATATCTCCCCTTGAAAATTTAGGATTGCAACACTGTGAACGTGGGAACAATGAATGGGAAAGTAATGGAGATAGGGAATGTGAAGGAAAAAGAAGATAGATGTGCTGTGTGTTCAAGAGACAAGGTGGAAAGGTCAAAAGGTAAAGGAAGTAGGAAATGGCTGCAAGCTGTACTACACGAGTGAAAACAATATGAAAGATGGAGTCGGAATTGTGCTGAGCCCAGGGAATTGTACAAGTGAACAGAGTTTCAGATAGGCTGATGTGGATAAAGATGGAAATAGAGAAATGTGGTTTGTGCCTACGCACCACAGGTTGGTTGCATTAAAGAGGAGAAGAATAACTTCTGGGAGCACCTAGGTGGAGTGGTGATAAGTACAGGACTGTCATGTAATACCAAAAGAGGCAGTGGCCAAACAGCATAAGCTGATGTTATGCAAAACAACAAACAGAGAAAAGTTAAGCAGAATGAGATTAAAATAAAGAAAACTTGTTGGTGGAAGCTAAAAAACATAGAAACAAAGATAAATTTGTTGAAAAGGTGGGACAGATACTTGGATAGGAGAAGTCGTGGGATGTCCTGAGCAGGGTTACAAAAGAGGTAACAAAGGATGTGTTAGCTGTTACATCAGGAAAGAAGGAAGAGGCATTGTGGTGGTGCACCGACGTACAAATTGTTATAAAGGATAATGTTGAGAAGAAAAAGAAAAGGATTTGAACTGGAGTGAGGAAATGAACAAAGCCTTCTAGAAAGCAAACAAGGCAGCAAAAAAACCAATGGCCAAAGCAAAAGCAGAGGCATGTGAGGAAAGACCTGTTTAACAATCTAGAAGAGAAAGATGGACATCTGAAAGCTATTAGACTCGCGAAACAGAGGAATAAGGAATCACAAGATGTATACCAAGCAAAAATTGTGAGAGATAAAAATGACAGGTACTGACAGATAGGCAAAAATCAGAGACAGACGGAAGTAGTAATACCATCAGCTCATGAATGTGGAAAACCCAAGAAGAGAGAGTAGAAAAAGTTGAAGAAATTAAAGTAGAGGAAGTGAGTGCAGAAGAAATATTCAGGGCATTAATGATAAAAAATGGAAAGGCAGTTGAACCAGATGACATATCAGTAGAGGCATGGAAAGCACTTGGTAAAACAGGGATAGACAGCTTAACATCAGTATTTAGAAAAATCATGGAGACAGAAGAATTGCCAGAAAATTAGAGACGAAGTACCGTGATCCCAATCTTCCAAAATAAGGGTGCTATACAGTAGTGTGGAAACTACCGCGGCATCAAACTAACATCACTGACCCTGAAATTGTGGGAGAGCATTGTGAACAAAAGATTGAGAGAGAAAGTGACAGTTACACCCCAGCCGAGTACAACAGATGCTATTTTTGCACTGCGACAGCTGATGGAGTAGTACTAGGAAGGACATCTTTATTGACTTAGAGAAGGCATATGACCGAGTACCAAGACAAGAACTGTGGAACTCTTTGAGGTTAGAACATAAACTAGAAATGTGGAGAACAGCGATGGAGGACGGAGGAATGCGAATTAGCGGGCAGAAAATGGAGTATTTGAGATTGAGAGCAGGCCCTAAGTCAGTAAAGGATGTAAATTGAAAATGCAGGGACAAAAACTCAACCAGGTAGAGAAGTTCAAATACCTGGGTTCAACAGTTCAATATAACATAAATTTTGGATATTTATATTTGTTGGTAATAGATTTATGGCTTCTGAAATGAATCATTTTCAAGTTATTGGCAGCTGAATTCTCATTTGCTGTTAAAATCCTGATTACGTAATACAATAAAAGAGCTCCATAGATATTTTTGACAGGTAATTTTTGTGAAATGAGATGTCATTTAATGATAATATAAGTCAAAAAAATTATAGTTCTATTAAAGTTTAAAATTGATTTAAATGCTCAAATAGAATTTTAAAAATTCCTAATTGAATGACTGAATTCAATTAGGAACCACTAAAACACTATAAGCAAGCTATAAAAGCAAACTAATAATGGGTTTTCAAAAATTAATTCTGTCGAAGGTTTATAAAGGCTTATTTTAATTGTCTCGGTATTGTGAAAGAAAAAAACTATGACGGATTACAAAACATTGTTAATTGTATCAATACGTAACCTATTGCGCTCAAAATAGGAAGTGAAACAACCCACAGTTTTCACAATTGGGCATAAAACCCCAAAAAATATTCTAATAATTGCATATGATTCGCGCTATTGATGCCCTACAAACTTCGACAAGAATTATAAAAAGGTATACCGAAAAATCGCTTCTTTACCTGATTAATATAAAAAATTAACATCACAAAAGGTCGAAGTTTCAAATACTAGTTTTCAATCTAAGCCTTTTCTGGTAAAAAATTTCATAATTAGAGCATCAATTTGTCATCCAGTAAAACCAAAACCAGCATAGAGTAAATATACCTACATAGAGTATCCACTCAAACATTTTGAATGTATGCACCGGTGATTTTACAACTACT